>CM056056.1:23765060-24067297 GCA_029574335.1 Rana kukunoris | reverse complement strand
TCTCTCTCTCCCAACCATTGCAGCACCCTCCTCCTCTCCCTCCCCACCATTGCCCCCCCCTCTCCCTCCCAATTGCTCTCCTCTCCCCCCCACCATTGCAGCCGCTCTCTCTCTCTCTCTAGCCGCTCTCCTCCCACCATTGCAGCCGCTCTCTCTCTCCCTCCCACCATTGCAGCCGCTCTCTCCCCTCTCTCTCCTCCCCCCACCATTGCAGCCGCTCTCTCTCTCACTCCCTCTCGCTCTCTCTCTCTCACCATTGCAGCCGCTCTCTCTCTCCCCCCCCCACCATTGCAGCCGCTCTCTCTCCCTCAGTCTCTCCCCCCCCACCATTGCAGCCCCTCTCTCTCTCTCTTGCCCCCTCTCTCCCCCCACCATTGCAAGCCCCCCTCTCTCTCTCCCCCCCACCATTGCAACCCCCCTCTCTCTCCCCCCACCATTGCAGCCGCTCTCTCTCTCCCCCCACCATTGCAGCCGCTCTCTCTCTCCCCCCACCATTGAAGCCCCTCTCTCTCTCTCTATTGCAGCCCCTCTCTCTCTCTATTGCAGCCTCTCTCTCTCTCTATTGCAGCCCCCTCTCTCTCTCTCTCTCTCTTGCAGCCCCTCTCTCTCTCTCTATTGCAGCCTCTCTCTCTCTCTCTCTTGCAGCCCCCCTCTCTCTCTCTCTATTGCAGCCTCTCTCTCTCTCTCTCTCTCTATTGCAGCCCCTCTCTCTCTATTGCAGCCCCTCTCTCTCTATTGCAGCCCCTCTCTCTCTATTGCAGCCCCCCTCTCTCTCTCTCTCTCTCTATTGCAGCCCCCCTCTCTCTCTCTCTCTCTCTCTCTATTGCAGCCCCCCCTCTCTCTCTCTCTCTCCTCTATTGCAGCCCCTCTCTCTCTCTGTATTGCAGCCCCCCTCTCTCTCTCTCTGTATTGCAGCCCCCCCTCTCTCTCTGTATTGCAGCCCCCCCCCCCTCTCTCTCTCTCTCTATTGCAGCCCCTCTCTTTCTCTAGTGCAGCCCCTCTCTCTCTCTATTGCAGCCCCCCTCTCTCTCTCTGTCTTTATTGCAGCCCCCCTCTCTCTCTCTCTCTGTCTCTATTGCAGCCCCTCTCTCTTTCTGTCTCTATTGCAGCCCCTCTCCCTCTCACCACTGCAGCCCCTCTCTCTCACCATTATAGCCCATCTCTCATGGATTTATTTCTTAAAAAAAAAAAAGCTAAGTTATGTATTATAATAAAATAATATACTGTAAATAATAATAAAATGTGAATGTATTTATTATAATAATAAATTATTATTTTTTTCAGGTAAAAAAAATGTGAATTTATATATTTTTTGCCTGTTCTCTCTGCATTGATCTCTTGTATCATGTTTGCAGTCTTTGACCATCTCTTGTATCGTGTCCGCAGTCTCTGACCATCTCTTGTATCGTGTCCGCAGTCTCTGACCATCTCTTGTATCGTGTCCGCAGTCTCTGACCATCTCTTGTATCATGTCCGCAGTCTCTGAGGGAGTTTGAAGAGGAGTCAAGAGTGGGAGTGTCGCTGGGATGGGGACCATGGGAGAAGTCAGAGAAACCAGAGCCACCAAGCTGGAGCCGATTGACTGATCCCTGCAAGGTGCACCTAAATGGAGGTCAGTGAAAGCACCGCAAGGCCAGCCTAAGTGTGTGGGGGGGTCACTGATGTAAGGGGGAGTGAATACAATAATGTAAAGGGACAAAGGTTCCCCCCTTATATCAGTAACCCACCCCTTACCTTAGGCTGCTTTCACATTCAGGCGTTGGTGTCGGCGGTAAAACGCTGCAATTTTTAGCGGTGCTTTACCGTCTTTTTTGCAGTGCTTTTCAGCCGCCATTGGTGCACTTTTAACCCCCGCTAGTGGCCGAAAAAGGTTAAAACGGTTAAAATCGCCCCCAAAAAGCACTGCTGCTGATTTCAATGCCCCCTCCCCTCCCACGTTCCCAGATTTCCTGGGGTCCCCCTTGATGATTGACCACTTTTAACTGGTATTTGCATATATATATATATATATATATATATATATATATATATATATATATATATATATTATATATATACATAATATATAAAGCCCTATGTGATTTTTATATCTGTCTTCTGTATATTAAATACACTCTTCAAATGTGCATAGTTTTCCCTTTCGTGAATAAGCAAATAATGACGTTATGCTATGGGGCTGGTATGACATTTTTTCCAGGGCTGGTTTTTATTCCCAGTCCGGCCCTGTACAGGGGTCTCAAACTGGTGGCCCTCCAGCTGTTGTAGAACTACAAGTCCCATCATGCCTCTGCCTGAGGAAGTAATGCTTGTAACTGTCAGCCTTGCAATGCCTCCTGGGACTTGTAGTTTCACAACAGCAGGAGGACCACCAGTTTGAGACCACTACCTAGCCCTTTCCTTCTCAGCTGACCCTAGCTGGCCCATTTCCATTCATCATGGTGTAGTATTACCCCCGAAGGAGCTGCTGGTTTGTTTTGGGCAGCATGTTACATCCGTCTAGGGCATAGGTGTCAAACACAAGGCCCGTGGGCCAAATCTGGCCCTCCAGGACATTTCATGTGTCCCTTGCACCTTCAGCCCTCCTCCTCCAGACCCTTACTTTCTGCTTTTAAGCAATGCATCCATCTTCCCAGCAGCAGCATACGGTAAGGGGGGTGCATTGTGATGTAAGGGAGAGTGGGGGACTCAACTTCTGATGGTGGGGTGGCTCTTGACATCTAATGTAAGGAGAGGGGACGCGCTGGACATCTAATTTTACAGATACATTGATACAGTGATTTTTATCAGCATCTATAAGCTTGTAGGAGTTTTCATTCTACTCTGACAGTCCTATGAGGCTGCAGGACCCCTGACCCTCTGCCTGGACAGTGCTAATTGGCCCTGTGATGATGTGATGTGATGATCACATGCACTCTCCCGAGAAAAAATAACTCTCTAGCAATACACACCAAACTGAGCATGTGCAGAGTGACTCCAAAGGCTCTGTAGTATCAGGAGATGGATTGGGGACAGTAAAAGAAGAGGAGGATCAGAAAAGACAGGTTCAAAGTGCCTTTTTACACAGAGGATTAACCCCTTAGGTTCCACAGTAGGTATACCAAGCATGCTTTGCTGCATATACAGACTCATTTTACTGTTGTGAGTTTAGTACCAATTTAAGGCATTTTTATATTTACATAACTCTTCCCAAGGAACAGCCTAATACCTGCTGGGGTAGGCTGCTCTATTATGTTTTTAGATATCTATGTTTCATCCCCTGCCAGCCCCTCCCACCAGTTATGATCTGCCTAAATGGCACAGAAAATCACAGAGACCCAGTGAGCTCATAACTGGGTTTAAAATAGAGTATGTAATAGAAATGGAAAATATTTATTCAAAAATGTTATTAGCATATTGATAGGGACTGGGGACCAGGGAAGGCAAACTTTAAGTAGATTTAAATTCAGCTTTACTGCAATGTGTAGTATTTGGCTTGCAGTATAATGTAATTTGGATCCATTGACCGCTACTAAATGTGTGTTGGGGATGCAGTGTCCTATGATAGTGCATTTTACATATCTGCGATACATAGGTTGAAGAAGCTCTTAGTAGGAGAGAGCAGAGCACTGGGTAGCCCTACTCCTTCATAGTTCAATAAGCAGGCTGGAAACAGCAGAAAACACAGGAGCCTGCATAACTGCAGCACCTGAAGCATGGTGTCACCCTCTAGAGATTCACAGAGGTAACTTCAACAAGTTACAAACTTTTGTCAGTTTAGTATTTGTACTTGAGCTGGATCTTCACATTAAACACCCTTATTTGATGATACAGTACACGGACAGGCTGCACTTGTAATCATCTGTCCAATAAGAAACATATCCAGGGTTACCATGGGTTACGGCCCCCGCTGCTCTTTACCATAATGATAATTATATGGAAAGGCGCAGTCGATTATGATCCAACTGACACGAGCGATACATAATTGTCATAAAATCAGGACTATTCATTACTATAACACGGGATGTCTAATCTACAACAGATGATCCTACTGTTAACGGCGCTCATGTATTAAATTCCCGGCGAGCGTTTACAGTCAATGGCGCCCATTAATCACGGCACGGAGATAGTTGAATTATTTTCCTGCAGCTTTATTTCACTGACGTGGCTGATAAATAGAGAGGAGATTGGAGCTGTGCACTGCAAAATGAATTGTGACCGCAGAATAAAATTCAGGCGTTCTGTGGTCATAAAAGAAAACGCGTTAAAACGAAAAGGAACGAGCCGACTACTACAGTCTTCACACAGACAGGTGTCTGCCTTTCTCTGTCAAGGAAAATACTCAATTGTAACGTTCTCATCAGAAAAGTAGTACCTGTTCGTGGACAACTCTTTAAAGACTTCACCTTTTGGACCATGTTACATATTTAGGATGTGACATGTAACACCCCGTTCTGATCGGCACACCACGCGATCCGCGGAGCGCTCCGGAGCCTCGGCCGTAGGAAAGTCCCCGGCTTCGGCCTAGCTCAGGAGCGGTGGCCATCTTGCTCCACCCCAACCAATCGCAAATCGGCTGTGATTGGTTAGATGGGATGTCCCGTCTTGGCACCTGATAGGCCCGCGTGATGTGCACCCTCTCTAATTGGAAGGCTGCCCGGATTGGCTGTCTGTCTTGGCGGCGCTCTGGGAATCAGGATGAATGTGTGGAGCTTGAGGGAAAACAGTGAGCGCCACTATGAAGGACGGGGACTCAGTGTTCTTTACTAGTTTGGGGGCAATGTTGGACTGGTCTGGAACAGTGATGGTGATGACGAGTGGGGGACAATGGTGGACATTACAGTGCAAGTACAGCGAGTTGTATGTTGGACTGGCTATTATATTACAGTGATTACTAGTGGGGGCAATGTTAAACTGGCTATTACAGTGTTTACTAGTGTGGGGGCAATGTTGGACTGGAACAGTGATGGTGATGAGTGGGGGGCAATGGTGGACATTACCATATAGAGCCATTGGCCCAGCTAGAGCCCAGACTTGAATCCGACTTTTTTTCATAAATCATTTTTTTTTTTGTGCTGATCCGAAAATGATCTGATCCGTGACTCCTGATCCGAGGATCGATCCGATCCGTGAGTTTTTTGATCCGTTGCACCCCTAGTGGACACCATTGTTTTGTGGACACCTGACCATCACATCTATACAAGCTTGTTGGATGATTCTTTTGTGGATTTTCTTCTGGAAAAGCTTTTAGCACGATTTTGGAGGATACCGGTGGGGATTTCTGCCCATTTGAGCATTAAAGGGGTTGTGAAGGATTTTTTTTCCCCCTAAATAGCCTACTTAACCTTAGTGCAGTCCTCCTTCACTTAGCTCATCCTTCAATTTTGCTTTTAAATGTCCTTATTTCTTCTGAGAAATCCTCACTTCCTGTTCTTCTGTCTGTAACTCCCCACCGTAATGTGAGGCTTTCTCCCTGGTGTGGAGAAAGCCTCTTGATGGGGGAAGGGCCGAGCATGCAAGTCAGGGCAGATAGAGAAAGGAGCTGTGTGTTAGTGGGTGTCCTGACACTCCTGCTCGCCCCCTCTCCCCTCAAGAGGTTTTCTCCACACCAGGGAGAAAGCCTCGCATTACGGTGTGTAGTTACAGACAGAAGAACAGGAAGTGAGGATTTCTCAGAAGAAATAAGGACATTTAAAAGCAAAATGGAAGGATGAGGTAAGTGGAGGACGACTGCAGTAAGGTAAAGGAAGCTATTTAGGGAAAAAAAATTCCTTTACAACCCCTTTAACGCTCAAATGGGCAGAAATCCCCACCGGTATCCTCCAAAATCGTGCAAAAAGCTTTTCCAAAAGAAAGTCTACAAAATGATCATCCAACAAGCTTGTATAGATGTGATGGTCAGGTGTCCACAAAACAATGGTGTCCACAAAACAAAATATTGCTTGAATGGGGTGCTTAAATGTCACTCAAAATCCAGGCTGTCAACATGTCTCACTATAGATATAGCTTCTTCAGGACAAATTGGGTTGTATATTGCACTAAATACAAAAAATTCCTTTACAACCCCTTTAACGCTCAAATGGGCAGAAATCCCCACCGGTATCCTCCAAAATCGCGTGAAAAGCTTTTCCAGAAGAAAGGCCACAAAAGGAGGACAAGTCCATATTACTGGCCATGGTTTTGGAATGGGATCACCAAGCTTGCATAGATGTTATGGTCAGGTGTCCACAAAACAATGGTCCATACAGTGTAGTTTTGTACAAACCTAGTTTCACTGGAAGACGTGAAACCCTGAATTTGCAACGCAGGACCGCAGCAAAAATATTTCTGAGACTCTTCTATTAGGACAAAATGATGCGACACGAAAAATCAGAAAAGCAACCAAAACTCCCCAAAGCTGCTCTAAAAATCTGCATTCCAACACACCCCCTTAACGTTGCCGCTCACCCTCATCATACCAACGGCTTTAGCTGGTATTCATTACCGAAAAGCCGCGAGTTCCAGAGAAGCCGTGATCAATCCTTCACAATATTTTTGCTCCCCCGAGAATTAATTTGCTGCGAGGGGATTTCTTTTTTTTTTCCCTTTTCTTTTTTGACGCTTGAAGAATCAATAATAAGCCTGAGATTCCACTGTGAAGAGCCCGGCGCAGTCTTCTCACTTTAGAAGCTCTCAACGAGGTCTAATCCTGTTATCTTTTTCACTTAACGCCCCTGCCTCCATCCTCGTCCCGCGTTTAAGCGGGCGACCGGCAATTATCATTCCCAACCCTCCTCTCGAGAGGCACTTAAGTCTTCCTACAGGCAGAACTGACCCGACTCCCGCGCCTCTCTCTCTCCCTAATCAAGTGCCTTTGAAAAATTATATTTGCTGAGCAAATGTCATTATTTTGCTGTTAGCGTTGTCAGTAATTTGGTGGTTAATAGCGGAACGGGCTAAAATAGGGTTCCTTTTAAAGTCTCTCGACCGGACTGGATTAAAAGGTCTATGAAAATTTGATCAAATAAAAAAGCTTTCATCCTAAATGGCGGGTTAGAGAGAGTTTAAGAAGGATGAAAAAAAAAACACTTCTGCTCATTAAATAGATTCAGCGTATGGAGCCGAAGAAATGATCTGAACAGGAATTTAAATGCGAGTTCGTTTTGCATAGTTTGAGAATTCTCGCTAAAATTGGGCCTGAAACGTTCACGCTGCGCCATCGGGTGCTGTTAGCGGTAAGCGAGTAACTCCGGAAAAAAAGAATTAAAAATCACACAGGAAAAAACAAGTTTCTAAGAAAAGTACAGCAAAGTGCAGACCTCTCAATGATCAACATCGCATAAAACTGCAACAGTAATTGTTTACAAAATCTCAAAGCAGCGTTTTATATGATAGGGAGATTAAAGAAGTTCTAAACCCAAAAGAGAACATGTATTAGATTTAAGATTTCCAGTTCTTTGATTTGATGGCTGCATTCATTTTTTATTGTTTTTCAGGATTTCATTCTTCTATTTTCATCTGGTGATCCAGCTAGCAAGTATGTTGTTTTTCAAAAGCTCAAGCTCTCCAGCAGAATGTATCAGTTTACAAGGATGAGATAAACCATTTAAAAATGGCAGGGATCAGATTTTATTTATTCATGTTAAACCTTTACCCCAAAGGGGGGAAAACTGCTGTAACTGCTTATAGTGTAGAAATGTAAAATGATGATTGCCGATACCTTTTTTTTAATAACGTGGGACTGTGAACTGTGTCAGTATTATTTTTCTACAATTGATTTTTTTTAAATACATCTTTTTCAAAATTTACATTACACAGTTATGTGAATGGACAGTCAGTGATCACTGACTCTGTCCATTTAGAAAAGGAAGGAGACAGTAAATTACATATTTACCGACTCCTTCCTCCGCTCTCCATCCTGACAGACCTGGGACAGGGGGGACCGGAGGAAGACATAGTGGCACGGAGGACATGACAGGGGACCGGATGAGGGTGGAGGACATGGCCGGGGCCCGGAGGGGAACATAGGACATGGCGGGGGCCCGGAGCAGAATGGAGAACATGGTGGGGGACCGGGGGAGCACAGAGGACATGGCAGGGGACTGGAGGAGCATGGTGAAGATGGCGGGGGACCAGAGGATGACAAGGGGACAGTCAGGGGTGATCGATGAGGCGGTGGGGGGAGTTACAAGCACTGATCACCCTCTATAGATTTTAATAAAGCAGCTGAAAGCTGTGGGGGGGGGGAGAAGCGTCTGTCAGCTGCTTCATTAAAATCTATACAGGGAGATCGGTGCTTGTAACTCCTCCCCACCACTGCATCGATCACACGACTGCCCAGGTATCGGGTGAAGCATCAAAGCATTTGCAGGAATACAAATACTCCTGCAAATGCTCTATACCGGCACTAGTATCGATATCAATGCAACGCTAATGGAGATATTAGAACGTAAGCTCTTCTGGTGCAGAGACTGATGTGATTGGCTCAGAGCTCTCTGTACAGCACTATGGAATATGTCAGCTACACATCTCGTGCGAGTATCATTGAGTGGGTCTGGTGACAGGTCATCGTCTTTCTGACCCGCATGAAGTAGGACGACGAAGATTTCTTGCTTCAGATGACATTTAAATGAGTCTCTGTCACCGTCCCATACTGACAGCTTTCATTTATTCTAATTTAATTCACAAAGGACGGCGGAGAGTCACATCTTCAGACAATCACGGAGATTAATGAGAGTTCTGTTCTTTATGAACAGCTCACAAAGACTCTCAGAGATGTTCTGCACATGGCGATCTGCTGAAGCAATGAGGATGGGTTGCTGTGTGAGCGTCGCAACATTCTCAGGGAGCAACGAACTTCCAAGTGACCCGAGATAAATTACAGGAGTACCCAATATATAGACATTAAATAAAATAGAAAAAAAAAAATTGGAACTTTAAATGAATGTCTTCCAGTTTGCTCTGTGCGCCGTGTACTCTCTTTTTTTCCATCGGCTTCCCCATCTCAGAGCTGCTGATCTCCCCCATCATTCAGTCACATTGGGGTAGATTTACTAAAGGCAAATACAATGTACTCTTTGCAAGTGTAATTTCACTCATTTTCCCCAGAGTTTAGTAAATGTGGTAAAGCTTCACTTTGTAAGGAATACCCAATCAGGTGCAAGTAAAAAAAAAAAAAAAAAAAAAAAAAAAAAAAAGCATTTTTGCTTGCACATGATTCGATGATGGAAATCGGCTCTGGGGAAAAGGAGTGCAACTGCAGCTGCAAAGTGCACATTCTATTTATCTTTAGTGAATCCACCCCTTTTTATATAACCGCTTCAGTAGATTTTACCCCCCGTCATGACCAGGACATTTTTTGCTATTCAGCACTGTGCACTATACTTAAACAAAATCGATATCATTTTTTCCACACAAATAAAGATTTATTTTTCTAGCATTTGATCGCCACTGGGTTTTTATTTCATAAATGAAAAAAGGTTGAAATAAAAAATAAAATAAAACAAATTCTACTTTCTGCTATAAAAAATTTCCCATAAAGCAGTAAAGAAAAAAAATGTCTCCATAAATTGTGCCCAAAATGTATTCTGTGACATGTCTTAGATGAACCCCGCAAAAAAGTATATATCGATTGGTTATAATGTCTACAATATATATATATATAAATATATACATGGTATATATACTGGAATTTTTATTTATTTTAGGACACGACTGGGGTGAGTTCACCGTTGGATCATGGGCAGGGCCGGTGCAAGGATTTCTGTCTTCACAAGCGAAGCTCCATTTTTCTTTGTGTGCAAAAAATGTCTTTGCAAACTCAGATAGTAAATTGAAAAGTAGAAGTGACATCATCACCATTCTGTACATAGTCTGTGCAGAGGGCAGAGCTGTGAGAGGGGCCCAGCAGGCTCCACCCACTATAGGCTGCATGCGGAAAACTACAGGAGGGGGCGGAGACAAGACTGGTCACCCTGCACAAAGAGAGAGAGCAGAAGTGAGTGGTCTTTATTACAGTAAAAGTCGGCACAGATCCGGAAGAAATACACAAATCACACCGAGATTCAAGGAAGAATACACATGACTCTTAGACAATATTTGACTATCCCAGAGTCATACTTTAACGTTTTACATTTTATATGAGATTTTAGTGATTAGGTTTACTTTATATCCAGCACAATAGAAGGAATCACATTTCTAAAGACTATAATGATGTGAAAAAAAACACATAACATCCAAACCATAACATTTCCAACAAATCTGGTAATCTGATGATGATTGCAATAGTCAATTTAAAAAAAGCCATAAAGAGGAAAAAACAAAGAAGGAAAATAAATCAGAGGGGTACATCAGTATTATAGACATCATCTGAACGTAATTCAAATCAGCCATCAAACTGATTGTAATCTGAATGGACAACATCACAATGATGTCATTGATCCTAACATTCATGCTGAGCTTTTGTTTTAGGGCCCATCAACACTTAAAGTGGAATTAAACCTAAACTTTAAAAGGCTTGCGAGCAGACAGCTCGCCATTGCAGAACAAACAGGCAATAACAATTACTTACCTGCCTGCTTGCTGTCTTCCAGGGCACACACAACTCAGTATGCATTCTGGAGTCTTGTCGAGCTAGTTTCTCTATCGATATGGTTCCCTGCTTGACTGCGCAGGCACAGACCAAGCCCACGGAAATTTCCTCGGGGGGCATCCAGGCTCATTCCTCAACATCCCCGTGGAT
This sequence comes from Rana kukunoris, assembly GCA_029574335.1. NCBI lineage: Eukaryota > Metazoa > Chordata > Amphibia > Anura > Ranidae > Rana > Rana kukunoris. The sequence goes on along the minus strand of CM056056.1, from coordinate 24,056,601 downwards.
TGGAGGATGTTAAAAAAAGAGCCAGGAGGCCGAGCGAGCGTAGCAAAGTGTCCGAACCAAAGCGAGGACGTGAGGCCGACTGGCTGGCTACTTACAGCAAATTCCACGTCGCCCTGGACCTCGTGCTACAGCTGCTCAGGTTCGGTGATTTCCGTTGGCACGGATTGCGCCTGCGCAGTCAAGAGGGGAACCATATCGATAGGAGGAACCATATCGGCAGATCACCGGCACACGGCTGTGCCACAATGACTGACTCCTGTGCACCTGCAAGGGATGGCATCACTGGTCCGCCAGACAATCAAAAGACCAAAAACCTGGCACATGGAATGTTGACAGTGGCCAGTAAGGGATGTAACCTATTGCATTGCTGGAAGGTGGAGGGCAGTATTTCTGGGGGTTTAGTTCTACTTTTAATGAGAAATAAACAGTCCCCTCTGGGTGATCTATGTACATTACAAGGATTTTAACAAACTTTGTTGCAGATTCCTACTTTTTGTTATTCTAAAGAAATCACTGTGTGTTTGTCTGTATCCATGTGGGAAAGTGATTCTAATGGGAGTGGTTTCATAATCATCAATCAGCTGTGCATCTGCAGGGCTCTAATGAGAAAAATCTGCTGGGCCTGCATCCCTTTGGGTGTGATTACCTATTGAAAGTATCTCACCAAAAATGTTTTTTTTTGTGTTGCAGTGGATGCCTGAAATCATAAAGTGATATCATACTTACCTCCACTGTGCAGCTAATTTTGCACAGAGTGGCCCTGATCGTCCACTTCTGGGGTCCCCCAGCCACTCTCGCAGCTCCTTCCCACTTCAGATAACCCCTAAAGGAGAAGTGCTCTCCCAGGGGGTTACCTTGTGGGCGTGCTCCCGAGTTCAGCATTTGCGTTCACAAAATCTCGGACTTGACCCCGTGCCCGGCAACTACATCATTGGATTTGATTGACAACATCGGGAGCCAATGGCTACGCTGCTTTCAATCTAGCCAATTAAGAGCCGGGACCCTGTGGAGAGAGAGACAGCGCTTCCCTGCGGAGGAGATGAACGGGCTCAAGTAAGTAAAATGGGGGGCTGGGGGTCGGTGACTGCCAGGTGTTTTTTGCTGTGCAGTTCTTGGCTGTGTTCACAAATATCTAAGAAGATTGTGTCATTTCTGAGCCCGCATGTTATATCAGGAAGTAGATGATGACCCTGAATGATGCCTGAAAAAAGTGATGTTGTCCTTCTGGGTAAATAAAACCCACAGGTGAAGCCTTTGTCAGGGGGAGTACTGTGATCTCTGTGAAAGAAATTAAATACAGTGGAGCCTCGGATTAGAAGAATAATCCATTCCAGGAGAATGCTTGTAATCCAAAGCACTTCGCATATCAAAGTGAGTTTCCCCACAGAAGTCAATGGAAACGAAAGCAACCTGTTCCACATCGTCTTCTATGGCATGCAATACCACATGTGGCCAGAGGTGAGGGGGCGCCGGAGAGAGACTTCAAAATACTCGGAGACCGTTTGGCTACATTCGGAAACACTCGAAATATGAGTATTTACGAGTACTTACGAACGGCTCCGGCGCCCCCTCACCTCTGGCCTAACGCAGTACTGCACACCGCAGTCTCTTGAATCCTGCTTGTGTTGCGACACAACACTCGCAAACCGAGTACGGATTTAAAAAAAAAAATGCTCATATTGCAAAAATGCTCGTTAACCCCGTTACTCGCAATCCGAGGTTCCAATGTCCCCGGGGGTGTTATACTGACACATTACTTTATTTGCTGCATATATCATGGAAAAATAAATTTGACTTTAAAGTAAGCTGCAGTTTGGATCCGTCCATTTCCTGGGTGACAATACATTTCCATGAAAAACAGCAATTTCACCCATATAAAGGGTCTCCGTCTCACACAAGTATCTTAAAACAAAATCGTCCCTGGAAATCCTTTTATGGCTCCAAAACGTCACTGCGCTGGCCTGAAGCAGAATTCTGATACGCAAGCGCTTTGTGGAAATCCAGCAACAACAAAACACCCAGAACGCTTTTCTCCCCGCGCCTCCTCTTCTCCGTAAGCCCCGCGGGATCTTGTCTGCATTCAGCAGAGCGCCGCTTTCCTCGCCTTGCCGCACGTTTGCCCGAGCATCTGCCAGGATAAGAAAGAGTCCGCAGAGCCTTTCATGTCACACTGATATTCCCCCCCTGACACACTTCAAAGGTGATACTTTATTTATCAATTATTTTTTATAATAATAGGTGCACAGCACTGGGCTTCCACCGATCCTCATTCACAGGCAGCGACACTGAAAAAAGACGCACGCAATGATTTTTCATTTGCTTTTGTGGAGATTATCCAACTCAGGGGTATACAAACTTTCTACGCAAAGGGCCAATTTAGGCCGGGTTCATACCTATGCAAATTGAATGCGTGTTTCTCCGCATTCAATTTGCATAGCAGGAGAATGTGACTGGCTCTCTATGGAGCCGATTCACATATCTCCGCAGCAGATCCACTGCGGTGTGCCGGAAAAACGTGTGCCTTTTTTGGTACATTTTAGGTTCGATTTCAGCCCAAAATTCGGGCTGAAATCGGACCTGAACCGGTGAATCAACACGCACCGGACCCCTGCTGTGCGCTGCATGTGGCAATAGTGTGAACCCGGCCTTACTGTTCTTCAGGCTATACGGAGGCCAGGCTGTGGCTAATGGGAGTAGTACATGCCCCAAATTGAGTGCCCTATCATTGGTCTTATTGGGAGAAATAGTGTTCCATTGTTGGTATAAATGGAAGAATAGTGCACCATTGATGCTGTCAGTAGGGGGGATGGTGCCCCATCATTGGTATCAATTGGTGAACTATTGCCCCAAGGGCCAGATAAAGGCAAGCAAGGGGCCACATCCAGCCCACTGATCTAGATCATTTGTGGTCCCTTCCAAGGGTTCTGTTAAGAGGCATCCATCACTGTGAACTACAAGAGTGTGGAGTGGCACTGCACTGTGAATACATGGGTTAATTCCACCCAGAACCCGCTCCCATAATGAGAGGTTCCCACCATCCATGAGTGGAGTTTCTGGGTCTGAACACCTGTTGTACCCTATATGAGAGGTTTACACCATCCCTGTGCTGAGTTCTCGGGTCTGAACACCTGCTGTACCCTATATGAGAGGTTTACACCATCCCTGTGCTGAGTTCTCGGGTCTGAACACCTGCTGTACCCTATATGTGAGGTTTACCCCATCCCTGTGCTGAGTTCTCGGGTCTGAACACCTGCTGTACCCTATATGTGAGGTTTACACCATCCCTGTGCTGAGCTCTCGGGTCTGAACACCTGCTGTACCCTATATGTGAGGTTTACACCATCCCTGTGCTGAGTTCTCGGGTCTTAACACCTGCTGTACCCTATATGTGAGGTTTACACCATCCCTGTGCTGAGTTCTCGGGTCTGAACACCTGCTGTACCCTATATGTGAGGTTTACACCATCCCTGTGCTGAGTTCTCAGGTCTGAACACCTGCTGTACCCTATATGTGAGGTTTACACCATCCCTGTGCTGAGTTCTCGGGTCTGAACACCTGCTGTACCCTATATGTGAGGTTTACACCATCCCTGTGCTGAGTTCTCGGGTCTGAACACCTGCTGTACCCTATATGTGAGGTTTACACCATCCCTGTGCTGAGTTCTCGGGTCTGAACACCTGCTGTACCCTATATGTGAGGTTTACACCATCCCTGTGCTGAGTTCTCGGGTCTGAACACCTGCTGTACCCTATATGTGAGGTTTACACCATCCCTGTGCTGAGTTCTCGGGTCTGAACACCTGCTGTACCCTATATGTGAGGTTTACACCATCCCTGTGCTGAGTTCTCGGGTCTGAACACCTGCTGTACCCTATATGTGAGGTTTACACCATCCCTGTGCTGAGTTCTCGGGTCTGAACACCTGCTGTACCCTATATGTGAGGTTTACACCATCCCTGTGCTGAGTTCTCGGGTCTGAACACCTGCTGTACCCTATATGTAAGGTTTACACCATCCCTGTGCTGAGTTCTCGGGTCTGAACACCTGCTGTACCCTATATGTAAGGTTTACACCATCCCTGTGCTGAGTTCTCGGGTCTGAACACCTGGTACCCTATATGTAAGGTTTAACATCCCTGTGCTGCTCGGGTGAACACCTGCTGTACCCATATGAGTTTTACACCATCCCTGTGCTGGTTCTCTTTGAACACCTGCTGTACCCCATATGAGAGGTTTACACCATCCCTGTGCTGAGTTCTCGGGTCTGAACACCTGCTGTACCCTATATGTGAGGTTTACACCATCCCTGTGCTGAGTTCTCGGGTCTGAACACCTGCTGTACCCTATATGTAAGGTTTACACCATCCCTGTGCTGAGTTCTCGGGTCTGAACACCTGCTGTACCCTATATGTGAGGTTTACACCATCCCTGTGCTGAGTTCTCGGGTCTGAACACCTGCTGTACCCTATATGTGAGGTTTACACCATCCCTGTGCTGAGTTCTCGGGTCTGAACACCTGCTGTACCCTATATGTGAGGTTTACACCATCCCTGTGCTGAGTTCTCGGGTCTGAACACCTGCTGTACCCTATATGTAAGGTTTACACCATCCCTGTGCTGAGTTCTCGGGTCTGAACACCTGCTGTACCCTATATGTAAGGTTTACACCATCCCTGTGCTGAGTTCTCTGGTCTGAACACCTGCTGTACCCCATATGAGAGGTTTACACCATCCCTGTGCTGAGTTCTCGGGTCTGAACACCTGCTGTACCCTATATGTAAGGTTTACACCATCCCTGTGCTGAGTTCTCGGGTCTGAACACCTGCTGTACCCTATATGTAAGGTTTACACCATCCCTGTGCTGAGTTCTCTGGTCTGAACACCTGCTGTACCCCATATGAGAGGTTTACACCATCCCTGTGCTGAGTTCTCTGGTCTGAACACCTGCTGTACCCTATATGAGAGGTTTACACCATCCCTGTGCTGAGTTCTCGTGTCTGAACACCTGCTGTACCCTATATGAGAGGTTTACACCATCCCTGTGCTGAGTTCTCGGGTCTGAACACCTGCTGTACCCAATATGAGGGGTTCCCACTATCCCTTCACTAAGTTTGCAGGTCTTCACACCTCCTATGCCCATTATGAGGGGTTCTTCCCACCATCCCTGTAACCTACCTACAACTAAAATAAATAAAGAGTTATAACCAAAAGAAAAGCAGGGTATTGATTTTGACCAGTTCAGCTCTCACTCCTGTATGCACCCTATAGACCAGAGAAATTACTGCATTTCCATTATGGGCCTGTTTATTCTTCAATAATATTATTATTATTGAAAATACAAAAGGAAAACATAGAATTTTTGATGAGTGAGTCTTTTTTTTTTTTTAAACAATCTATAGCCAAAAATGAAAATAAATAAATAATTTTTTATTTTTTTTTTACTTTGACTGGTGACGGCTCAGAGGACATCACACATGGCCGTCACCTGTATGGTGCCCTGGCAGAGCTATTGGAGAAACACATTGATCAGTGAAGGTAACTGGGACAGAAAATGCCAGCACAGCACAATGGCGATTAATGACGGATCGCCGCTCCGACTGACATTCAGGCTAGTGATATCCCATGAAGGGGCCTTGCATAGTCAGGTGATTTATGGTAAAGTCTGGTAGAAGTTCCCTTGGGATAGTTACTAAATCAATTGCCCGTGTCATATCCCCGAGCAACAGAATAAATGAACGAGGAAAATCCACAGGTGGGTTAAGCCACAGCAGGAGGATTGACATTGTTCAATAGCAATCCTGCCAGTAGCAAACAACATTCACTGTTTATTGAGGAGCAGCGATGTCATCTTAGGACAGGACAACAGAACACCTCCCTCTCTCCTCTTTCCTATATCTATGGTGGAGGAGAAGTTGGCTGGGTTATGCAGTCCTCCAAACAATGTAACTGTTATACGTACAGGAATTTAGCTCCCAAAACTTCTGGCTGGATCAACAGGTATTTTATCGCACCTGATCCCCCCCCCCCCCCCCCCCCGATACTATACGTCCCAGGCCTACCTGTCACTCCTGGGTGCCAAGCCTCCACGGCGGGTGTCAGGATGGAGTGTAGCAGTAGATTGGTAGCATAAAATGAAATCGCTCAACTCTGAGCACTTCCAGGTTCAAAGCTGCCAATACCTAGCGGCTCTGACCAGGGAAGAAGCTGATCGAACACAATCTGTGCTCAGCTGGCATCAGCAAAAACGAGTTGGGTGCAAAGGGGAGTCTAATAGGTGACTTATGTCTCATTAAAGTGGATGTAAACCCGCTCTCATCTTTTCTAAACTACTGCCATAGTGCTGATCTATAAGGATATAGATGCCTCCTGCATGTATCCTTACCTGTCAAATGTCTCCCCTGTCTGTTATGAGACCTGAAAAACTGCACATTTTGTGGGTGCGTCTGTTGTCCGGAGCTCTGTGGGTGGAGTCGTGATGTCAGTATACCCCCCGCCCACCTCTACATTCCCCTTGTCAACATGCATTTTCGCCTCTGTATTTCTTATACTGAACCTCTGCTATGATCACTAACATCCAGTCAAAACCCAGAAAAGTCACCACATGACTTCAGCATGCCCAATCAAGCTGAGGTGTGGAGCAGCCAATCCTAGGAGAGCTGGAGAAGAAAGGAGGAGTACACAGAATGCCTCTCTCAGGCTCCTGCATGAGATATGTAAATCACTTGTCACTCAATGGGGAAGGACTATTTCTCTGTGTGTCAGTTTTTATCTCACTGAAAAAAGATAAGAGGATTGATCTGGATTAGCTCTTTGTGGCAAGACTGGGCACAGATGACATGAAATCCTATACGGTGCAAGCCGTAATTTAAAAAAATACATTTGGTTTACATCCACTTCAAAGAGAACCTATCACTTGCACTATGCTATGACATATGTCAGTGGTTCTCAACCCCAGTCCTCAACTACCCCCAACAGGCCATGTTTTGGGAATTTCTCTTAAATAAAATAGCTGCTGGGTTCACACTTGTCCTACAAACGCTCCTACATTGGGAGCTTATGTCGCATGACATGTGAAAATCAATGGGGCAGATTCACACAGAAATGGATTATCGTAGCGTATCAGAAATACACTACGCCGCCGTTTTTTACCTGGCTCTACGTGGAATTCAGGTAGATTTTGTCCAGTAAACGACGGCGGAGTAGTGTATTTCACCCGTCGCAATCCATATAGACGAGTAGGGGGCGTGAATCATTTAAAATAGGCGCGTTCCCGCGGCGATCGATCTGCGAATGCTCCGTTCGCAAATTTCCCGCCGTGCATTGCGCGAAATCACGTCGTGACGTCATTCGTTGTTTAGGTAGCGTCGTTTACGGGCGATCCTAGTCCCGAACGAGTTACGTAAACAACAAAAATAATTAAATAAATTCGAAGCGGGAACGACGGCCATACTTAACATGGGCTACGTAACGTTAGAGCAGCAAAAAGCTGCTCTAACATTACGTACAAAAAAATAGACGAAAGTGATTGCGACGACCACTCGTATCTTCGGGAATCGCCGTAAAAAAACATTTGCATATTCCGACGCATCAAAACGACGCGAACTCCTCCCAGCGGCCGCAAATAGATGGCAGCGTAGATCCGAAGGCTTACGAAGACGTAAGCCTCTCGGATCGAAGCCCGAAGCCGCCGTATCATGGTTTGAGGATTCAAACTAGTGATACGGCGCGCAAAATTTGAAATTACTCCTGTCTAACACCAGTTAGACAGGCGTAATTGCTCTATGAATCTGGCCCAATGTTTCCCTATGAGAGCCGTCTAAACTGGTCCTAAACAAGTCGGTCCGACTTTGAAACTACTCCCTGTACTACTTTGGTCCTACATTGATCCTACTTCAGCCCATTGAATATCATTGAAGTTGGACCAAAGTAGGAGCCTTGTCCTAACCATCCGACTTTTGACATCTGACATGGTGATTACATCAGCAGTAAAAGGAATTTATCTCACTCTGGGATTGTTTTGATTGGTCAAAAACAAGTCAGACTATCACAAAGTCGGATCAAAGTAGTATCCTGTTCATTAAAGTAGGATGGATGTAGGACCAATGTAGGATCAATACAGGACTCATGTCGCAGAGCAAAGTAGGATGAAAGTAGTACTGCTGTCGTGTAGTATAGTGTGAACCCAGCCTCAAAATACCAAGCCACTGACTCTGATATAAAAGCACCTGTGCAAGACAAAGGAAAACCTGCAAACATGGCCTGTTGGGGGTACTTGAGGACTAAGGTTGAGAACCACTGACATATGTGATAGCAATAAAGTAAAAAAAGTAAAAAAAAAAAAAAAAAAAAAAAAATATATATATATATATATATATTGTACAGGTCGCCGTGGCTGCGTCCTGGAGGGACGCTATGTTTCCCCTCTATTTGGGCTATGGTCCTTTTAAGAGGACAAAAAGGGTTAATGCACCTGTCCAGGAGATGGTTTAAGTGAGGACAGGAAGTTGCAGGTGAGAGAGTGGAAGTGTGTAGCAGAGCCTGTGTATGGCGATGCTAGACAGGTGAATGCTGCAAAGCTCTGAGAAGCTGGGAAGAACTTTAAAAGGACTTGTGTCCTGCCTGAAAGCCTGCAACTGGGGAACTTTACCTGCAAGGACTGTGAATTGCAATGGCAGTGCTGAGCCCTAAGAGTCGGTGAGACTGATTATTTGTTTTGCTTTTGCTGCTGTGAAGCCATTTGTGTTCAATAAACCTCAGTTTTGATTTAAAAGCCTGTGTCCTGCGATCAAGCTGATCCCCCAAACATTACACTGGTGCTCGAATGCGGGCAGGACATAATAACAGGCATAAGAAGAAAGAATTTTTTTTTTTTTTTTGGACTTTATATTGAACTGACATTTAAAGAGACAGTGCATTGGATTTATGTCCTGGGTTAAAGCTGCACAAACATTGAAAGCCGAAGCTATGGAGGAGCTAATTAAACAGCTGACCCTGGCTAACATACAAGCGCAGACCCGCCATGAGGAGGCGCTGACGCTGCAGCAAGAAAATACCCGCCTGTTGGTGGCTCAGTTGGTAGCCCAGCAAACAACCCAGCAAGAGGTTATGCAGACTCAGGTGACTGCTTTAAAGGAAGCAGTGCAGCAGCTGTCTAAGGTTCAGGGACAAGCGGCTGTTGCCCCTGGCAACCAGGTGACTGTGAGGGCAAGCCATTTTCTGCAGAAATTATCCCCAAACGATGATGTAGAAGCATTTCTTGCTACCTTTGAGAGGACGGCAGAGAGAGAAGGGTGAGAAGGGGCTTCAGGACCAGTGGGCCGGCCTCATTGCTCCTTTTCTCACTGGAGATCCTCAAAAAGCCTACTTTGACCTGCCACCGGATGATGCTAAAGACTATCAAAAGCTAAAAGCCGAAATTCTGGCTCGTCTGGGGGTGACTACGGCTGTTCGGGCCCAACGAGTACACCAATGGAAATATCGTCCAGATCGGCCACCCCGATCTCAAATGCACGACCTGGTGCAACTAGTGAAAAAATGGCTGCAGCCTGAGGTGTTGTCTGGCCCCCAAATCGTGGAGCGGGTCGTGCTGGACCGATACCTGAGGTCCCTGCCAGATGACCTTCAACGGTGGGTCAGCCATGGAGATCCCAAAACCGCAAACCTCCTTGTTGAGATGGTGGAACGATTTACAGTGGTGGAGGACCTGCTCGGACCTACCAAGCGCATAGGGCCCAGTTTGCCACGACCTGTTCGACCAACTGCTGCCCTTCGAAAGGATGTTCCAAGGGGCCTGGGAACAAACACCCCGGAAGGCCAAGAGTCACTCCCGGTACCTCCCCAGCGTTCTGTTCCTGTTCGGAGAGGAGTGGATGTACAATGTTGGCGATGTCATTCCTGGGGTCATACCCGGGCACACTGCCCACTGCAAGAGGAGCCCATGGAATGCGGGGTTCTTCGGAGGGGGTCTTTCTGTGCCCATAAAGTATGCACCACACATCTCGACATGGATGACGATAAGTTTGAGTATGAAGTCCAAGTGAACAACCTCCCTGCCTGGGCTTTGTTGGACTCTGGAAGCATGGTAACCCTTGTTCATCCTAGAATAATTGGGAAGGTCGGTACGGTCAGCAAAACTTTACGGGTGGTGTGCATACACGGGGACACTAGAGAGTACCCCATCATCACGGTGTCTATCTCCTCAGCATGTGGCACTTGTACTCAAGAGGTGGGGGTGGTAAAGAACTTGGTACATGATGTTATAATAGGACGAGACTGTCCATTGTTTACCAAACTGTGGGAACAAGGAGAACAGTTCAGAGACTGGGGAGAGAAACTAGCCCCCCTGTTCTGCTGCTGCTGAGAGGAATAACCCTGAACTGCCAAATGTTTTTAATGTGGATCCAGATGAGGAAAATGCTCATGATGTGGTTAATGGTGATAAAAGTAGCATTGATACTGTTGAGAATGTCAAGACATGTGGTACACAGACCTACCAAAACCCTCAGGGGGAGGAGCCTTCCCCACTTCAGGTAATGCTGGGGGAAGAGGATGAGGAAGTAGCCTCTACTCCTGCCCTGCCGGATTTGGGTGTTCCCCAGGGGGAGTTTGGTACTGCTCAGATGCAGGACCCCACTTTGGCCCGTGCACGGGAACAAGTTGTAGTAGTAAATGGGGTTCCCCAAGAGCCAGGTGCGAATGAAAGGTGGCCACACTTTGCAATATATAATGAATTGCTGTATCGGGTTACCAAAGAGAGAGAAAACGTGGTAGAACAATTGTTGGTACCCCAACAATATAGACGAAAGGTTCTGGAACTGGCCCATGATGATGTGTTAGGGGGGCACCTGGGAGTTGAGAAGACGGAGGCACGGATCACCGACCGGTTTTACTGGCCAGGTCTGAAAGCAGAGGTAAAGAGATACTGTACCTCTTGTCCGACCTGCCAGTTGACCGCTCCGGTGACTCACTTTCGGAGCCCTTTGGTCCCTCTGCCCATAATTGAGGTCCCATTCGAGAGGATAGCCATGGATATAGTGGGTCCCTTGGTAAAGTCAGCTCGAGGTCACTCCTACATTTTGGTGATTCTTGACTATGCCACCCGATATCCTGAGGCGCTACCCCCTGCGGAATACCTCCTCAAAGGCCATTGCTCGAGAATTATTCCAATTGTTTACACGGACGGGTTTCCCCAAGGAAATACTCACAGACCAGGGTACCCCGTTTATGTCGAGGGTTATGGCCGATGTGTGTAAGCTGTTCCGCATTAAACAGCTGCGCACCTCGGTCTACCATCCCCAAACGGACGGGTTGGTGGAACGCTTTAATAAAACCCTTAAGTCTATGCTCAAGAAAGTGGTGCAAAGGGATGGGAAAGATTGGGACTGCCTGTTGCCAGCTCTCCTATTTGCCATCCGGGAAGTGCCCCAGGCCTCCACAGGGTTTTCGCCTTTTGAGTTGGTTTATGGGCGGAGACCTCGCGGACTACTTGATTTTATTAAAGAGGAATGGGAAAGTGAACCTGTTCAGCATAAGAGTGTCCTGGAATATGTCTCCCAAATGCAGGAAAGGATCCAAACCGTGATGCCACTAGTCAAAGAACATTTACAAAAGGCCCAGGAGGCTCAACGACGGGTCTATAACAGGGCTGCAAAAATAAGGCACTTCCAAGTGGGAGATCGAGTAGCTGTGCTCATCCCCACTGTGGAAAGTAAATTCTTGGCCAGATGGCAAGGTCCCTTTGAAGTTGTGGAAAAAGTAGGAGAGGTAAATTATAGAGTGCACCAGCCAGGCAAGAGGAAACCGTATCAGATATATCATGTTAACTTGTTAAAACCCTGGACGGATAGGGAAACAGTGACCTCCCTGGCTAGTGCAAGGCTTGAGCCTCAGGTTGGGGTAGAGCGTGTCCAAGTAGCAAATACCCTGTCTAAAATACAAAATCAGCAAGCAAAGGAGTTCTTGCAAAGAAATAAAGAAAAGTTTTCAGACTTGCCAGGGCTTACTAGTGTGATAGAGCATGATATTATCACAGAACCTGGAGTCAAAGTTTTTGTCCGGCCCTACCGCATCCCAGAGGCGCAAAGAAAGGCCGTTTCAGAGGAAGTGAAAAAAATGTTAGACCTGGATATCATCGAGGAATCGCAGAGTGAGTGGTCGAGCCCCATCGTGTTGGTACCAAAGCCCAACGGGACTCTGCGATTCTGCAATGATTTTCGGAAACTTAATGAGGTTTCACGGTTTGATGCCTACCCCATGCCCCGGGTGGATGAACTTATTGAGCGACTAGGTCCAGCCAGGTACATCACAACATTAGACCTTACCAAGGGGTATTGGCAAATCCCATTGACTAAGGCGGCTAGAGAGAAAACTGCTTTTTCTACTCCAGAGGGGAGTTTTCAGTACAAACGAATGCCTTTTGGACTGCAAACTGCTCCAGCCACATTCCAGCGAGCAATGGATAGGATTTTACGACCTCATCGGGAGTATGCCTCAGTGTACTTGGATGACATAGTCGTTTTTAGCAGAGACTGGGACTCGCACTTGCCCAAAGTCCAGGCAGTACTGGACTCTCTTTGGAAGGAAGGGTTCACAATAAACCCTGAAAAATGTCATTTGGGAATGGAGGAGGTGAAAAACCTGGGCTATATCGTGGGTAGAGGGGTGGTGAAACCTCAGGTCAACAAGGTAGAGGCTATAAATAGTTGGCCCCGCCCCCTCACGAAAAAGCAGGTACGTGCATTCCTGGGCATGGTGGGATACTACAGAAGGTTCGTACCCAACTTTGCCACATTAGCGGCTCCACTGACCGATCTGACCAAGGGTCGGAAATCGGTCATGGTCGAGTGGAATGCGGATGCTGAAAAGGCTTTTTTGGAGCTCAAGTCAGCACTGTGCCAACACCCTGTCTTGATAGCGCCCAAATTTTCAAGAGAGTTTGTTGTCCAAACTGACGCTTCCGATGTAGGATTAGGAGCGGTGTTGTCACAGGTTGTTTATGGTGAGGAGCACCCAGTAGTCTTCCTCAGTAGGAAGTTGACACCAGCAGAGAAAAACTACGCTGTTATTGAGAGAGAGTGCCTGGCCATTAAGTGGGCCCTGGAGTCCCTCAGATATTACCTTTTGGGCAGAAAATTTAGGCTCATTTCTGATCATGCCCCTTTAACATGGCTTAGGCAAGGTAAAGGGACTAATGCCAGGATTACCCGGTGGTTCCTGGCGCTCCAAGAATTTAAATTTATAGTGGAGCATAGGCCCGGGAGACTGCATCAAAATGCAGATGCCCTCTCCCGAGTCCATTGTTTGGGCTCCACTGTTGCCCCCACCTCCTCGGCGTTGGGGCACAGGGGGGGGGATATGTACAGGTCGCCGTGGCTGCGTCCTGGAGGGACGCTATGTTTCCCCTCTATTTGGGCTATGGTCCTTTTAAGAGGACAAAAAGGGTTAATGCACCTGTCCAGGAGATGGTTTAAGTGAGGACAGGAAGTTGCAGGTGAGAGAGTGGAAGTGTGTAGCAGAGCCTGTGTATGGCGATGCTAGACAGGTGAATGCTGCAAAGCTCTGAGAAGCTGGGAAGAACTTTAAAAGGACTTGTGTCCTGCCTGAAAGCCTGCAACTGGGGAACTTTACCTGCAAGGACTGTGAATTGCAATGGCAGTGCTGAGCCCTAAGAGTCGGTGAGACTGATTATTTGTTTTGCTTTTGCTGCTGTGAAGCCATTTGTGTTCAATAAACCTCAGTTTTGATTTAAAAGCCTGTGTCCTGCGATCAAGCTGATCCCCCAAACGTTACAATATATATATATATATATTTTTTTTTTTAAAACATTTTAATAAACCAAACTTATGTATGCAAATGATGATTGATTCATCTTTTATATCTTACAAAAAATGTGGTATAATACTGTTTGTGTGCAATAAAATTAACTGAATTTTTTATCACACAAACGCATATAGATTTGATTAAGGGTAGCGCAACATAAAATTGCAACTGCTGATATTTTATTTTATTGGGGTCTTTGCCATCAGAAAACAAAAATTGGGGATTTAAAATAAAGAAATGTGCATTGTATTATATGTGCGCAAAATAAAAGCGTCTTTGGTAGTGAAAAGGGTTAATACCCAGTAATGTGCTAAAATGCATTAAAAAAAACGTTGCCTATGCGATGCACTGAGCAATGCGTATTGATCTTAAGAAGAAAATATTAAGGCTCGGAGCAATAATGCTGAGAAAAGTAAACATTTACCACCCGAAATTTGGAGAGAATATTTGCAGTGAACAGGAAAGGCTCAGAGAATAAAGAGTTTCTTTACAGAGGACAGAGGAATCCTTGTTTTGTAGACTAAGCGGCTGTTCAGCCCAATGACCCAGAACAGCACCGGATTCCGCTGTGCCCCCTGTATTCAGTGATGTGATTAAACCCTCTTCATCCTCGCTGTGCGGCCCCTTTGTACAGAGGAAGGGCTCATCTTTGGTGGGCCTCGGCCGCCAGGAAAAGTTTGCTGAGCTACAAAACTTCATCTTGTTAGTGCTAACAGGAGGTTTATAGGAAGCCCACTACGCTCCGCTAGTCTGGACAAAGTTTTCATTACTCATCCGATTGTTCAATAAGATTTCAATGGCTAAAAAAACCTGATCAAAGGGGGCTGGTGAAGGGAGGGATAATCCTGCTGTCACAGTCCAAGTGCACTTCACAAGCTCTAATCCTGAAGGTACACTCCGGTTAGATGTGACAGCTTTGTGTTTATATACAGGGGACCCCGGGCTCTAATTTCTACCCCAGAATTTGCCATCTGTGCCGTGGATTCTAGTGTCCTCGTCCTCTGAGCCTGTAAAAGTATAGGGGTTAGGCTTATTTTATTTTTACTATCTATTCTTATTAATTTATTTTATTTAATATTATTATTTATGTAATATATATATATATATATATATATAATTACTGTCATTTTTTTTATCTAATTATTGCATTTCATCAGAAAAATAATCAAAAACTTACAATGTTCTAGAACTTGTACTAGAGATGTGAACTATCTTCACAGAGAAGAATTTTTTTTTTTCCTCCAGCGTATTGGAGCCTAGAGTTTCACACAATGCATTGGAGGCCTCCAATGTGATCCTGTAATCAGAGGAAGCCTCCGATATGATCGTGTGATCATAGGAAGCTTTCGATGTGATCGTGTGATCATAGGAAGCCTCCGATGTGATCATAGGAAGCCTCCCATGTGATCGTGTGATCATAGGAAGCCTCTGATGTGATCGTGTGATCCTAGGAAGCCTCCGATGTGATCGTGTGATCATAGGAAACCTCCGATGTGATTGTGTGATCATAGGAAGCCTCCAATGTGACTTTGTGATCAGACAAAGCCTCCAATGTGGTTGTATGATCAGAGGAAGCCTCCAATGTGATATGATCAGAGGAAGCCTCCAATATGATTGTATGATCAGACAAACACTCCAATGTGATTGTATGATCAGAGGAAGCCTCCAATGTGATTGTGTGATCAGGGGAAGCCTCCAATGTGATTGTATAATCTGAGGAAGCCTCCAATGTGATTATATAATCTGAGGACGCCTCCAATGTGGTTGTGTGATCAGAGGAAGACTCCAATGTGATTGTATAATTTGAGGAAGAATCCAATGTGGTTGTGTGATCAGAGGAAGCCTCCAGTGTGATTGTATAATCTGAGGAAGCCTCCAATGTGGTTGTGTGATCAGAGGAAGCCTCCAATGTGATTGTGTGATTAGAGGAAGCCTCCAATTTAATTGTGTGATCAGAGAAAGCCTCCAATGTGATTGTGTGATGAGACAAAGCCTCCAATGTAATTGTATAATCAGAGGAAGCTTCCAATGTGATTGTGTGATCAGAGGAAGCCTCCAATGTGATTGGGTTATTATACATAACTAATTAGATGGAGAAGATGTATTATATCTGCCTTTGTGTCAGTGCTCCTAAAATACACGTCCACCATATACAGAGGAAAGGAAATATAATGGAGGGGTTGCAGACGGCAAACAACAAAATAAGGTATTTCTTTCACAATTTGGAAGAAATCCATTTTAAAGACTGAAATAGCAATGTCACTGACCTGCTTGTTGCACTTAGCCTTTTCAACTACTTTTATTCCACTTTTTTTGACATATAAAAATGTCATTCTGAAAGGCCGTGCAATATAATGGGAGAAAAGTGTTGTTGGCATATTGCCGTTCTTTATTATAGAGTTTATTTCTGTGTGTGTGGTCTATTTTTGTGTCAAACTGTGAGAATGCACACATTAGCATTTCACTGTACTTCCTACTTTGTGGAAACTTTGAAATTTGAGAATGGCAAAACAAAAAAACTTTCCTTAAACTACTGTCCCTAACTGAATGGTAGGGACTTGAAGCTAAACTCCAAGCAGATATTAAAGCCTCTGATTAATGCAGCTCTGTGTTCATTAATACATAATTAAATGTAATTCTCAATGTGGCTTAGCATTAGTCCCTGTACAGCAGAGCTCAGATTGGAGAACAGAGAAGCAGCACACTGAGCCAATCAGTATGCCGCAGTGCTCATGTGCTAACAGGAAGAGAGAACAGAGACATTAGCTCATCAGTCTGCTGCTTCTCCTTTCACTGTCCAATCACAGACTATGGGAGGGACAAGACATATAAATGTTACTGAACTGAAGCAGAGAAAAATCTGGTCCTGTCAGACCAGGCTGTGCTGCAGCAGGACGTGAAAATCTCAGAACAGGATGGGCAAAAACACAAATCCCGTAGGCTGCATTCACACCTGAGCGTATAATTTTCAGACTGAAAGTCACACGCTTTTACTGCGACTTTACCCATGTTTTTTTGCTCTGATTTTGTACAGGTCAAAAGGTTACCAATGTAAAAAGCAGAAAAACGCCTGCAATCACCCCTAAAAGAAGCTCATGTACTTTTTTTTTAGCTTCAGGCGTTTTGCTTCAGGCGAAAGAACGCTCAGATGTGAAAAGGGGCCATTTAAATGAATGGGATTTTGCTTGTTGGGCGTTTTTGAACTTTTGAGATGAGCGTTTTACGAGCTGAAAATGTTCAGGTATGAATACAGCCTTATGGCCGGTACACACGATCCGAATATAGTATGAAAACGGCCATCCGAGGAAGAATCGTGCGATAATCGGATCGTTAGTACAAAGCTTTTGAGAGCGACCGCGACAATTCATCCGATATTATTTTATCGGACAAGCACGAAAATTTTCCTCGTACGATACCAGATCGTCTGATTTTCATTTAGTCAATATAGCTGTTATCTGAAAATACAATACAATACAAACACATTACAACACATGACTTTTTTTTCTGTCATATGAGAATTTTTGTGACTTTAGTAACCTATTCAATGTCTACTATCAAGCGAAAAAAGTTGGACGATCTGTCATCAGATTTTCGGATCGTGTGTAAGGGCCGTAGGGGGTAAAGCAGCTTTCATATAAGTGTTTAATCTGTATATTTGTTTTGTTTTTCGCCTGAAATTCATCTTTAGGGTGAAATAAATAAACAGACTACAAAATGTAAGCGTGAGGACCGTTCTGATGACGAATACAATTTTCATCTCACGATTACAAATGGAGCTAAATGCAGATTGATTTTTATAAACGAGTTTGGAATCCCCCAAAAATATGTTATTGTTCTATTCATAATAGTCGATCCATAATGCGGCACTCATTCCTCTAATAACACTTTATTGATCGCGCCTAGTAATCTCGCATAAAGACGGCATCGATCAATTCCTATCAAAGGCGATCTCTGCGTGGCATAGCATGCGCTGTCTGCGTGGTATCACAGCTAGGGAGACATCAAGGAAGGAAAACGGATTATAAGAGAAAGTTATTACTGTATATGGAGATATTAGGGGTCGATGATAAGTGATTGGATGTACTTGCTGTGATTGGGAGGGGGGTACATATTATCGTATGACCAACTGACTTCCTGTGGGGAAGGAAGACGCATTCTGCTTAGCTTTACCAAAAACCATATAATATGAGGTCATACCTATACACTTTGAATTTGCATGTAATCAGGCAGGCCCTTATGCTACATAGTTGAAGGAAAATCTAAAGGAAATTGAACGATAAAATCGCATAATGTATGGCCAGCCTCAATGCTTAAAGCGGAGTGCCACCTAAAAATGGAAGTTCTGCTTATCTGGTTCCTTCCTCCCTCCGGTGTCACATTTGACACCAGTTCGGGGGCGGGGGGAGCAGATACCTGTGTAATACAGGTATTCTGCTCCCACTTCTGGGCACAGATACCCGAGCCACTCGCGGATATCTATGCCATTTTCAGGCCCTTTTTCCGTCACCCCCCCCCCCACCATCTTCTGGGAGACACACAGGTCCCAGAAGACAGCAGGGACCAGTGGGAATGCGCAGAGTGAGTGGTGCACAAGCCACAAGTCTTCACTTCCTGATTCCCTTACTGAAGATGGCAGCGCCTTCACCCGAGACCTGAGGAATGGATCGGCTTCAGGTGCTGACATCGTGGTCGCCCTGGACAAGTAAGTGTCCTTATTTTGAAATTCGGCAGCTGCAGTAGAAAAAAAAAAGAAAAAAGGCGGCGCTCCGCTTTAAAGTCTGTCTTAGCCTGTGGTTTCACCACCCCTAGCCAATGGTTGTGACATGTTCCTGTGTGCCATGCTTTGTCGGAATAGCTGGTGTACTGGGCCGCATGTTCACTCCCCACCAGCTTGAGCCAACACAGATCCCTCCACCAGATGCTCCGACACACTCATTAACTTCCACATCTCACCGCTCCGATTCCCCAACAATAACTGGTTTATTTAAGCCAACAAGCTCACAGCGGTAACAAGACTCGGAGGAGTTCTGCCACTGTAGCGGGACCAGACGTCGCTGTGTTCTCTGATTCTGACAATTAGACTTCTCCAAACTATCTGCTATCGGCCTGCCTGCGGCCTGAACTGTGCCAACATGGCTGCTGGGTGGTAATGATGATTTGGGGCCCATTCACATTTAAGTGTTTTTCTTTATCAAATTTTGCAAATAAAAATTTGTTCTTCACAGATATAGGCCAAACTGTATTCTGCTACATTTTTTTTGACGTAAATAACCAAAATCAGTGTTTATTAGTCTGTAGAAAAGTTATACAGTCCATAAACTATGGTATATATCCGAAAATAGATCGTCCCTGATGTACCGATGGCCTATCTCCTTTCTTGAGGCCTGAAAAAACGCCAGGACAGTACCCCCCAAATTACCCCTTTTTGTCACATTTTGTAAAATGAAATGAAAAACAATATACACAATGGGCCAGATTCAGATACACTTAATATTGCGCTGTGTAATCGAAATACTCTACGCTGCCGTATTTCACCAGGCTCTACACCGAATCCTGGTAGATTTTTGCCCGTACGCTACGGCGGCGTAGTCTATTTCTCACCAGTTAATCGAAATACGCGAGTGGGGGGCATGTAGCATTTAAATTAAGCGCGTCCCCGCGGCGATCGAACTGCGCATTGCTCCGTTCAGAAATTTTCCGCCGTGCATTGCGCGAAATCACGTCGTTACGTCATTCGTTGTTTGAGTAGCGTCGTTTACGAACATTCCTATTCCCGGACGACTTACGTAAAAAATAATAAAAGACGTTGGAAAACGTAGAAATTCGACGCGGCCCATTAAAAGGGCAGCTGTGTTTGGGCAGCTTAAGCGTCAGCGTGCAGATGTTGTGGCCCTAGTGGAAACACACGCTGAGGGTTCTGTGTTAAGGTCCCTGAAACGTCCTTGGATAGGTTGGGCCTACCACTCTGTTCATACCACTCACTCCCGTGGAGTATCCCTATTGATCGCTAAAAACACACACTTTGAACTCCAGGGCTCGGTGATAGACCCGTTGGGTAGATATGTATTCCTGAGGGCCAAGTTACATGGGGATATGATGCTGATACTGGCTTTTTATGTACCTCCACCATTCCAATTTGACGAGCCCTGACTGAGGGTCCTTAACTTCCTGGCACTGCACCCTAATGTGCCAGCCATTTGGTTGGGCGACTTCAATAACGTGCTGGATACAGCCTTAGACAGATTGACAGGACCCCTGCCGTCTTTAACATCCCCCATCAGACTAGGTTTGCGCGCCTTCTCGGTGACATCAACCTGATAGACACATGGAGGCACAGACACCCGTTGGAGAGGGCGTACTCCTGTTTCTCCACATCCCACCACTCCCTGTCACGCATAGACCTTATATTGCTGTCCAAGTCGCTCCTACCCAGACTGACTAACGCTGGATTCTCCCCGAGGTCCCTTCCAACCACTGCCCATACTGGGCTGAACTCTCTCTACCCCATACCCGCCCACCTACGACGTGGCGCCTGAACCCCTTCTGGTTAACTTTACTGCCGAAGATGATGACCTGGGGCGGATTGGGAACAATTCTTTGTAAATAATGAGGACTCTGCACAGCCACAGATAGTATGGGAAGCCTTCAAGCTCCATGCTCGCATGACCTCTTACAGCTCGCATTAACAGACTAAAACAGGCCTCTGGGGTAGCATTAGATGCAGCAACAGAGACTTTAGTGACTGCAGAGAGGGAATTCATTGACAACCCCACAGCAGAGAGGGCCAGCAACCTTAAACTGTGCTCGAGGACTCTGGATCAGTTAATATACGAAAAATCGAAGCGAAACTTATTTTTCCTTCGACAGAGATCATTTGAGCATGGTGAGAGGGCGGGAAAGCTGCTTGCCTACATGGTTCACAGCGAGGAGAGACCCCCAGTGGTGATATCTCTCCGGATGACAGCCTCATGACTGAACCAGCCCTGGTTGCGACGATGTTCCGAGATTTCTTTTCCTCCCTGTACACCTCTGCAGAATCAGATGATCCCTCTCTTATGGAAACCTTCTTTAGTGGACTCCAGATTCCTCAGTTGTCGGCTGAACAAATGCAGGAGTTGGAGGAACCATTGACACGGGAAGATATCCTCGCTTTAGCTACATTTCCCACCTCTAAAGCTCCAGGCTCGGATGGTCTTCCTGTGGAGTTTTACTCCGCTTACTCTGACCTATTAGCTCCCAGACTACTCATGTTGTATAACTCTATTTTTGAACAATCTGCCCTCCCGACCTCTATGAGAGAGGCTACTATAGTGCTTCTTCCTAAGCCCGGAAAGGATCCCCACCTCCCAGAGTCTTATCGCCCAATCTCCTTGCTCCAGGTGGATGTCAAGATACTTGCAAAGGTGCTTCCCATTCGCCTGAATAAAGTCATCCTCTCCCTGATTCATGGGGATCAGGCGGGCTTCATGCCAGGCAGGAACACATCGTTTAATCTCCGCAGGCTGTTTATTAATCTCCAGACTGCCCATGATAATCTAGGATCCAGAACCATAGTCACCTTGGACACAGCCAAGGCGTTTGACTCTGTGGAGTGGAGCTACCTGTGGACATGTCTCGGTAAATTTGGACTGGGGCCCAGATTCATAAAGTGGGTTCAACTTCTCTACCAGAATCCGGTGGCCAGAGTCCTGGCCAACGGATGGCCTTCAGATAGATTTTCCCTGTTCAGGGTACTAGGCAGGGGTGCCCCCTGTCGCCTCTGCTGTATGCGCTGGCGGCAGAGCCCCTCGCTATAGCGATCCGAGCGCATAATGGGATTGTGGGATTGGGACATAGAAGGTGGGTGGTAGAATAAATAAGCACGTACGCTGATGATACTATACTATACCTAGATGACTCGACTGACTCCCTACCTCAGGCCCTAGCCCTAATTGAATGTTTCGGCGCCTTCTCTGGATTGAAGATAAACTGGAATAAGTCCCAGATACTTCCTATAGACAGTTTCCCAACACCTGGCGATAGGGCATTACTTCCCCTGCAAAGGGTTAGTTGTATTAAGTATCTTGGAATTTATGCCACTAGGGATCCAGCTGACTATATATCCCTAAATGTAACACCACTATTTGACATGCTTAAGCACAGGACACAGGTATGGGCACGTTTGCCTCTGGGTGTCATGGGCCGCATAAGCCTTATTAAAATGATTTTGTTGCCAAAAATTTTATACGTGCTCTGGCACTCTCCTGTGTATCTGGTGCTTAGGCTGTTCAAATCCATCGAGGCTCTTCTAAAACCATTTGTATGGGGCAATAATAGGCATAAACTTCCGTGGCATAGGCTTAAAAACCCAACTGACCTCGCAGGGATGGCCCTCCCTGACTTTAACCTGTACTACCTCGCTGCCCAACTCTCACAACTCTTTCACATAGACAAGACTGACAGGGACAGATTCCTGGGCTTCCTATGCCCAGACTGGTCTCGCCCAACATTGGACTCCATGGTGGCGGTGGCTGCGGGGACGGGGAGAGCGGGTGGACAGACAGACCGTACGACTCTCCTGTATCAGTATAGGAGGGTGTGGACCCTAGCGTCAACTAAGCTACACATACCCCCCTTGAACAGCTTCACCCCTCTTTGGCACAATGTAGCCCTTCCTGAATTTAAGGTACTTCCGGATAGCGGGCTGTGGAGCTCGAGAGGCATATTCTATGTATCCCATATCACCCTACATGGAAGATTAAAAACCTTTGAACGCCTAAAGTCAGAATTCTCACTCCCCGACCACATGTACTTTAGATACCTACAGCTTCGTCACGCATTTCGTGCACAATTCCCCCAAGCTAACCCTCCCATAGAAAACAACCCCTTGATGGAGGCAGTGAAATACCCTGACCCTAAGAAACTGATTTCCAACTTCTACAGCATGTTGTCACTCCCTACAGCGACCGTGGCGGCGTATTCCCTTAAAACTAGGTGGGAGGGAGACATTGGCCCAATCGCAGATGATGAATGGAGCGACGCCTTAGATACGTGTAAATTGGCCTCTCCCAAGTTGTCTGATCGACTGACCCAGATTTTTATAACGCACAGAGCTTATCTTACACCGTTACGGATCTCAAAATACCAAAATGACTCCTCGGCTGCCTGTCCAATGTGCAGTCACGGACTAGGCACCTTTTACCACCTTCTTTGGCAATGCCCTAAGATACAATCCTTCTGGTCCTCAGTCGTAAGGTTCCTACACGATACAATGGGTTCTCCCATCACCCTTGAACCAAAACTGTGTCTCCTAGGAATCTTCCCTAACCCCGACATTAACAAGTTCTCTAAAATATTTATACATGAAACACTCTTCTCTGCGCGAAAGGTGGTGGCCAGGAGGTAGATGAGACCTACTCCTCCGGATATCTCGCAATGGATTGCGGAGGTCAACGCAGTCTTACCATACAAAAAATTGATGTACTCTCACAGGGGTTGTCCCACTAAATTCGAAAAAGTGTGGGATAGGTGGCTCAAGGCCGCGGATACATGTATATAGTCAAAAGAGCAGTGATCCATTTCTCTTGCTCTGTCCCCTGGGTGGGGGGAGTTGTGTGTAGCAGATAGAGGTGGGACCCCAAGAGTTATGTATTGTCGCTACCTCATGGTTACTGAATGTTTTTGGCACTGAACAGGCTGTCTTAAACTCCTATTTGTTCTGTTAAGATCTGTTATTGTATATTGTCGTCTGGAAAATACTGTAAGATGCACTCATTGACTGTCTCAATTTTCTCCTGTATGTACTATTTCTTCTTTTTGATTAATAAACAGATCTCTTATAAAAAAAGAAATTCGACGCGGGAATGACGGCCATACTTAACATGGGCTGTCTAATATTAGACCAGCAAAAAGCTGGTATAGTTTTACGCAGCGAAAAGATGACTAAAGATGCCGTAAGAGATTGCGAATGAAGATCGTAATTTCTGGGATCGCAGGCAAAAGCTCATTAGCATACCCCAACGCGGAAAACGACGGGAAGTCCACCCAGTGGCCGCAATTTTATTGCAGCGTAGATCCGAAGGCGTACGAACACGTAATCCAGTCGAATTGAAGCCCGCAGCTGTCTATTCATGGTTTGAGGCTTCTGACTAGCTAGAAAACGCGCATACTTTGAAATTACTCCAGTCTAACACCAGTTAGACAGGCGTAATGGCTCTGTGAATCTGACCCAATGTGTTTTACTTTACATACTGTCCAGTGAAGAACAGCCTCATCATAAAAACAAAAAAACGTAAATCTCTATTTTAGAGCCGGTTCATACACAGGCGGCACGACTTTGGGGGCGACCTCAAGGCGACTTGAGAGGCAACTTGCAAAATTACTTCTGTATTGAAGTCAATGCAAGTCGCCCCCAAAGTCGTACAGGTACCTTTTTCTTAGTCGGAGCGACTTGCGTCGTTCCTATTAGAACGGTTCTATTGACTACTGCGGACCGCGACTTGTCAGGCAGCTGAGTCGTCTGACAGGTCGCCCCTGTGTGAACCGGCTCTTACATTTTGTTTACTTTTCTTATTACATTTTTTTTTCTTTTTGTGACCAGAGCAATACAGTGTTACCACAGTAACATTGTACGATTTTCTGGGGAAGTGATCAGAATTTCTTTTTTTTACATATTATGATTGCATACACCAGTGAATTTCACATTTATAAAGCAACCATTTTTATTGAATGAAACGGATTCATTCAGTGTGTATTGTTGTGATTAGTTGTGATTGGCCACAGCTAATCACATGGTAAAGATCTGTCTGTACCATGTGATCGCTTTGAGCAATCACAGCTAGCAAAACAATTGTACACAATGAATAGCATGAATGGAAGCCATCCATTGTTTAAAATTGTTTTGTGATCTGCTGTGATTGATCACAAAGATCACATGGTACTGGCAGCGGGCCGATACAGTGATCTATTATCAGCTGTGTCCAATGGACACAGCGGGTGACAGGTCGAGCCACAGTCATTTGAATATAGCCTGGGCGGGAACTGGTTGAAAGAAGTTTCAGCAGATTTTTGGGTCACTTCATAATCACTTTAATGGCAACATCACCAGGTAAAAATGAGGTAAAGAAAGCCTTAAAGCAGAGTTCCACCCAAAAATGGAACTTCCGCTTATCCCACTCCTAACCCCCTTACATGCCACATTTGGCATGTAATTTTTTTTGGGGGGGGGGGGGGGGAGTGGGGGCTTCAGGAGGAGTGGGACTTCCTGTCCCACTTCCTCCTTCCGCCGAGGGGCTGGTTAGGCGATTAGGCTTAATCGCCTACAGCAGCCCCTCCCTGTAGGCGATCGCATGGGACACTGACAGGTCCCATGCGATCGCCTGTCCAATCAGCGGCGGGCCACGCCGATCGCGCATGCGCAGTGCCGCTCGCACATGCGCAGTGGGTGCCCGGCCGTGAAGCCGAAGGCTGTCGCGGTCGGGTACCCACACTGAAGATGAAGACGCCGGCCGGGGAGGGGGAGAGAGGAGCGGACCCCCTGGCCGGTGCGTCGCTGGATCGTGGAGCAGGTGAGTGTGTGTTTATTAAAAACCAGTAGCTACACTTTTTGTAGCTGCCGACTTTTAATAAACAAAATTTGGCTGGAACTCCCCCTTTAAAAAGAAAAAACGAATGTCGCCACCACATCAAAGAATTGGAAAGCTTCATTATAATAAATGTTTGCATTTGGGTATAATACCGTTTTAAATGCATAAATGGTAAAACAAAACTCCCACTACCTATCCTACCCCCTTCTAGTCGTACCTGGCTCCATGTCAACGTTCTCTGCCTCCAGTACTGCTCCCTTCACTTTCTGCTTTTATAGGAGCCATAGGCTCCTGCTGCTGTCAGTCCTGTGATGAGGGTGTGGCATCAGGTATATATTTTATGTTAAATGCAGCATGTAGAGTAATATTTTAGTGTGCCAGCCCAGAGATGGCACCATCATGTAAATTCTGGTATCTGTGTTCACAAACATCTAAAACTAAAACGGGCTTTTATTGACAATTACATGAAGTTTATAGAAAGAGTTAATGTTTGCAGGGTTGACCCTACTTTTTCAAGATCTCTACAATTCTCCCTGGCATGCTGTCAATCAACTTCTGGGCCACATCCTGACTGATGGCAGCCCATTCTTGCTATATAAATGCTTGGTGTTTGTCAGAATATGTGTGTGTGGGGGTGGGGGGGGGGGGGGGGGTTTGTTCGCCCGCCTCTTGAGGATTGACCACAAGTTCTCAATGGGATTAAGGTCTGGGGAATTTCCTGGCCATGGACCCAAAATATCCATATTTTGTTTCCCAAGCAACTTTAGCCTTATTGCAAGGAGCGCCATAATGCTAAAAAAGACATTGTTCATCACCAAACTGTTCTTGGGTGGTTGGGAGAAGTTGCTCTCGAATGATGTTTTTGTCCCGTTCTTTATACATGGCTGTGATTTTAGGTAAAATTGTGAGTGATCCCACTCCCTTGGCCGAGAAGAAACCCCACACATGAATGGTCACAGGATGCTTTACTGTTGGCATGACACAGGACAGATGGTAGCGCTCACCTTTTCTCCTCTGGACAAGGTTTTTTTCCCAGATGCCCCAAACAATCGGAAAGGGTATTCTTCAAAGAAAATGATTTTCCCCCAATCCTCAGAAGTCCAATCCCTGGACCTTTTGCAGAATATCAGTCTGTCTCTGATGTTTCTCCTGGAGAGAAGTGTCTTCTTTGCTGCTATTCTTGACATCAGACCATCCTTCAGATGTCTTCTCCTCACTGTGTGTGCCGATGTCCTCACACCTGCCGGCTGCCATCCCTAAGCAAGCTCTGCACTGGTGGGGCCCGGATCCCGCAGATGATCCTGGTATTTGCTGGACTTTCTTGGATGCCCTGAAGCCTTTTTCCCCAATGCAGTGGAAATTTTTTTTTTTACTGGGATTAAGTTATTTTCATGGCAAAGAAGGACTTTGCAATTCATCTGATCACTCTTCATAACATTCTGAAGTATATGCAAATTACCATCATAGAAACTGAACTTTGTAAAAATGTATATTTGTCATTCTCAAAACTTTTGGCCAGGGCTGTAAAGTTATTGACGGGTTACAATACTGATAAAAAAAAGACATTCCACTACTTACAAATCTCAATGTCTGTTTCTATCGTGATAGAAGAGCACCCGGAGCCAACACAGCATAACCTGGAGGCTTTCTCCTGCTCTCCACGCTTGGATGACCATATGTCCTGCTGGATGGAGGCCCAGGAAAGGACGATTCTGGAGTACATAATGACTTTGGGGGACAAGACATCACTTTCCTGCTGTCATGATCTCTGTCCACCTGCTTCTCTACTCCACCTGACATATGTGCATGACACTCCGCAGGGTTCGGCATGCGCGGCCAAATCACTGAGGTCATACGTTACAGCTGAGGGTAATATATGAGTGAGTGGGATGGAGACTGACATATGAGGACCTTGGAGTCCAGTAAATCTTTCCCCAATGGACAGTATACAGGAGACACGCAGAATGTATTGTGAGGTTTATGGTGGTGATGACAGATCCGTCTGTGGCCTGTTATCTCGGTATTTACACCCAGCAACCAGGAAAACAACATGGAGTCATTGATGGCTTCCAGTCATTTATTTGGTTGTTTTCGGAACTCTAGATATAATATTAAACATTACACTGATTGAAGACCCTCCCCGACTTGATTCATTATTTCTTAAAGTGAACCTGACCTCAAGGAGTGAAGGTGAACATCCAGAAATGTTGATGGTTCCATGAAAAATCTATGATGAGAATGTAAAATATATATGTAACGTTTTGTATAAATTGATGGTGCTATATAAGCACCTATTATAATAAATACCAAGATGGCCTCCACCACACAGATATAAGCACAACACAATATGGTGAGTCAGTAGGATCACATGCATGGGGACCACACACACAACAAGATCAGTGACTAGTCCTTGGTCCTCTGCTTGCCTTTGTTTCGGCACAATGTTGACCTGTTCCCAGCCAGAGCCATGAGTACAGTGTACAGTATCATCACTAATCGCTCTATTAGTGTCGCTATCGATGTCAGTGTCAGTTAGTGTTCCTCCCAGCCAGGTTTCCTGCCACACTATGCCAGGCACACTATAAGTCACTGATCACCACCGTTACCAGATTAGTGTCTGTACACATCAGTGTTCAGACAATAAATGCAAAAATAAAACTTTATTTGTGTTAAAAAAAAAAGACATTTTATTTGGGTACAGTATTACATGACCGCACAATTACCAGTTAAAGAGGAAGTAAACCCTAATGTGTTTTTCTTCTTTTCTGCAAAGTAAAGGCATAATGTGCTAGTATGCATCGCATACTAGCATATTATGTGACATTTACCTGCAAACGAAGACCGCGTGGTCCCGCCACACCTATCTTCCCTGACGCATTTCGTCCAAATAGGACTTCTACTGGGGCATCAGTGGAAGTCCTATAGGGACGAAAAGCGTTGGATTTGGCTCATTGCTTGTCACATTGTTTTTATTCTGTGATCACATTTTTATCCATGTATGTTTTTTTTTTTTTTATAAAACCCCTCTTTTTTAGATCTATACTATATAAAAGCATTTTTTTCTTTTCATATCCTCCCGGATGAGTCTTTTGGCTGTCCAGGTTGGTCAGCTGAATTCCAGCTTGGCGGCACCTACACAATCTTCTGGAGTCGCTCTTGAAGTTCCTTGAATTGTTCCGTAGACCTGCCGATTCAGGCACCCCTGCTAGATTGACTCGTTGTCACTGACATTCAAGTCCACCATTTTTGGTAAGAGTATATACTCCTATGGATTGGATGATATATTATGCTGGAGCTTTCATGTGCTTGCTAAAGCCGTTGTTATTCATTTGTGAACAAGAACCATCCCGTGGTGGACTTTACAAGCTTACCCTAGGATACATTAAACTGTTTGGACTTGATTCACTTGTGTTTTTACTCACCTATATATGATTATTATATTTGTGATTTATTTTAATCAATCATTATTTACATACACTATTCTTAGCGCTACATTGTCCTTTACTCTGAATTTTTGGCACATTCTTATGTAGCAGCTGTTTTTCCCCCTTTTATCTGATTGTTTTTGTTTATTGGGTTAACGCAGTAACACTTTCCATTTAAACTGGAGGATTAGAATTTTGCAGAAATATGTCCTATTTACTGTAAATTAATTCTCTGTAGACGTTATGTTAGTTCTTTAACTTAAAAACTGATTCATTTTAGTAGGGATGCCAAGAAATTATCATTCAGCTATTCAGCTTCAGAACATACACATGATGAGATTATCGGACGAATGATCGTCCGTTTTTTTGCATGCAAATCTCAGATCAAATCTGATGAGTTTACTAAAGTCACAAACATTCTTGTAAAAATTGTGACGTGATGTCATGTCTTGTAACGCATTTGTATTACATTTTCGAGCGACAGCTGTACTGATTAAAACGGAAATTGTAAGATCTGTCATTGTACGAGAAATATTTTCACGTATGTCCGATCACATCATATCAGATGAACTGTCCTGATCGGCTCTCATAAACTCTGTACTAATGATCCGATTATCGTACGATCGATTCAACAGTTAAGTTAGCCCAATTTTTTTGCATAATGTGAAAGATGAAGTTATGCTGAGTAAATAGATAAACAAGATGTCACGCTTCAAAATTGCATCGTTGAATGGCGCCAAACTTCGGTACTTAAAAACACCCATAGGCGACGCTTTACATTTTTTTTACTGGTTACATGTTTTAAGTTACACAGGAGGTCTAGGCCTAGAATTATTGCTCTCACTCTAACGTTCGCGGCAACACCTCATGTGTGGTTTAAACACCGTTTTCATATGTGGGCGGGATTTACGTATGCGTTTGCTTCTGTGTGCGAGTTACCGGGGACAGGGGCACTTTAAAAAAAAAAATGTTTTATTGTTACTTTTACTTTACATTTTTTATATTTTGACACTTTAAAAAAATATATATATATCACTTTTATTTCTATGTAAATGTAAATATCCCTTGTAATAGGAAAATGAATGACAGGAACTCTTTACAGTGAGATATGGGGTCAATAAGACCCCACATCTCACCTCTAGGCTGGGAAGCCTAAAATAATAATAACAAAAAAAAAAAAGATCACTGCATCCTAGCCAAAGCGGCGCCGTTTTTTTAATGCAGAGGCCGGGCGTGACGTCATAACATCGCGCCCGGCCTCCGACGATCATAGAGACTCCGGCGACCATCTGATCCGCTGGAAATCTCTATGATCAGCATCCGAGGCCGGCGGATCCCTTCACCAACTCACCTTGTCGGTAGAAGCACCGGAGGGCGGCGGGAGGGGGGACGTCCACGTTCGCCACCCGTGAGGCCGTGTACACACACAATCAAATTGACCTGCTGAAACTGGTCTGACGGACCGTTTCAGCAGACATCTCCGATCGTGTGTACGGGCTATCGGACATGTTTTCCCAGCGGACAAATTTCAAAGCATGCTTTGAAATTTGTCCGCCGAATATGTCCGCTGGTTAGTACACTAACCAGCGGACATATCCGATGGACAGAAATCTGGATTCGACGCATGCGTGGAAGTATTTTACTTCCTGGAGTGGTGACGTGGCGGCGTCAACGGTGTACACACCGTCGGACGAAAAACCGGAGGAGACATGTCCGCTGGAAACGGTCCGGACATGTTTCAGCGGACATGTCCCTCCGTGTGTACGCGGCCTCAGAACGATCAAGCGGCGGGACAGCCGATATGATTGTTCTTATGGTGTAGGGAATCGCCGGCTGAAAATGCCGATATCTGAATGATGCCTGTAGCTGCACCCATCATTCAGATTTTACCGCACAAAGCCCAGGACGTCATTATACGGCCTGCGGATGCGAAGTGGTTAATCTGTATTTGTAGTATGATAATAGTACATCTAAGGAAATGTCGGTTCTCTGTAAACACGGGGCGCTTGTGTGATTTTATAGAGACGGCTCCAATGACGGTTATAACACACTGAGTGAGTGTTGGGACACGATGATCGGGTCTCTGTGGGTCTTGTGTGCCTGCTTCCTTCCCATTAGCTGTTGGTTTATGGATCCCTGTAAATGACACAGAGCTGAGAGGCGATAATGGGGCCTCTGTCACTTCGTCACACAAACGCCAGAGAAAATGGGCCCATAGGAACTATATGAACAACTCTGCCATGTCGGGGAGGGCAAGTCGCAGCTCAGTGCCCCGGGGCACAGTTGTGTGTGTGAGGGTCACCCAGTTATACAGGCTCCTTTCCTGTACTGAAATTACTTATTCTGATTCCCAGGGTTTTACAGTTCCGACACCCCCAATGCTGAATGTATTTTATGGCAAGGTGTGCTGGAGGCTCTATTGCCGCTGGCTGTTGGGAGATCTATTGTTGCTGGTGGGGATCTATTTTTTGTGGGGGTCTATTGTTGCTTGGTAAGTCTACTGTTGTTGGCTGGGGGGGTCTGGTGTTTCAGGGGAGTCAATTGTTGCTGGGAGGGATCTATTATAGAGGGGGGCTTCTATTGTTCCTGTCTGCACAAGGGTCTATTGATACTGGCTGCTGAGAAATCTGTTGTTGCTGCTGAGAGTCTATTGTTGCTGGGGTGAACTTTTGTTGTGGGGGGTCCTTTGTTGTTGGGGGGCAAGGTCTGTTGTGTGGGGGATCTATTACTGTGGTGGGGTCTGTTGTTGCTGGGGGGAGTCTATTGTTGGGGTGGGGTCTATCAAATTCCATAGAAATTACTTAGTAGCACAAAATAATACTTGGTTCTGTATTCTCTAAAACGGGGCTCCCCAATCAACAAGTGGCCCGGAAGCCAGGAAGCAGACGGAGCGATGACAACAAATCTGCAGCAACTGTGTGATGTTATCATGTCACTATGGATCAAGATCTCTGATGAATGTTTCCAACGCCTTGTAGAATCGATGCCACAAAGAATGAAGGCAGTTCTGAAGGCAAAAGGGTGTCCAACCCGGTCCTAGCAAGGTGTACCTAATAAAGTGACCGGTGAGTGTATATGATTGTGTCAGAAGTCTGTATCTTAGTCCAGAACATTGATGGTGAACTTGGATGATGCCTAAACTTGGTTGGCTCCTTCCTTCTGGGGAAAAAAGTTGATGAAGGCATTGTCAGAGGCAGTGGTGTCGGGAAGGGGGGCGCAGACTGGGACTATAGCCCCCCCAAAAGCCCAGGGTCTTGTATTTATCGTTCAGGATTATTAGTCTTGAGTCCCAAGGACTGGGGATGGCCTGGAACTCGGGGCTATACAGGGCTGGACTGCACTGGGGCCACTTTGCAGGACCGATCCTTGCAGGGGTCTTCCACTTACCTAGCGCTGCCAAGTCCCTGCCTTCTGGACAGTCTATGATGGACACCACACTGGTCCAATGCCGGGACCTGTGACATCCATCCCGCAGAAGGCGGGACTTTGTGCCACTGCAAGTGCCAGGTAAGTGGAAGTTCCCTGCTCTGTGTAAACCAGTGGCTCTCCTTTTCCCATGGCTGCACTGGCAAGGCTGTGCTGATGGGAACTGGCAAGGCTGCGCTGATGGGCACTGGCAAAGCTGAGCTGATGGGCACTGGTAAATCCTCCATTGATGGGCACTGATCAGGCTGCATTGATGGGCACTAGTGAGACTGCATTGATGGGCATTGCCGAGGCTGCATTGATGGGCACTGGTGAAGCGGAGCTAATGGGCACTGGTTAGGCTGCATTGATGGGCACCGGTGCGGCTGAGCTAATGAGCACCGGTGAGGCTGAGCTGATGGGCACCGGTAAGGCTGAGCTGATGGGCACCGGTAAGGCTGAGCTGATGGGCACCGGTAAGGCTGAGCTGATGGGCACCGGTAAGGCTGAGCTGATGGGCACCGGTAAGGCTGAGCTGATGGGCACTGGTAAGGCTGAGCTGATGGCCACTGGTGAGCCAGGCAGCAACTAGCAAGTGAGCCCCCCCCCCCCCCCATGATGCCAGGCTTGGGATTTAAAATGTGGGATGGGTTATCAAATTTACCTTTGGGCTGAAGCCCCCTGGTCTTTTTTCCACCTAGCAACACCCCTGATCAGAGGAAGTACTGCAGTCTCTGTGAAAGGTAGTAAATTCCTGGAAGTGTTAAACTAACACATTTATTGGCACATGAAAAAAGACGACATGACAGGTCCACTTTCAGTAAACAAGAGAGTGTGTAAACAAACATATCAGCCCCATGTTCTTGATAAATAACGTTATTAAAAATAGATTTTTCCAGCAAAACTGTAGAAATCCCACTGAGACTCTAGAATTATTTTTTTTAATTCCCTCTCAGCGGGGTTTACCAGATGAAATCTTTAATAGCAGGCAATATGGGCTAATAAAGCACAATGTAATGTCTACAAAACAAGCCGTTAACACCTGACGCACGGAAAACATCTATCAGCCAGTCGATTGGATAATTAGCGATTTTCAGATCGGCACAAAGCACTTGTCAGCGAGTAGAACAGACGGATTCCTCGCAGCCGGGGATTATCACATTAATGCCTTGACGAGCTAATACCAGAATCGTGGAACGCGGTGTAAGCGTTTAATTAATACCGCTCCGCCATTTATCACTGGATGTGGTGTGATGAGATTAGCAAGCGTTCCGTGTGTTTGATTATGTGCGGAGTAATTCCCCCAGAATGAAGCGGCAAGGACAGGCGAAGGCGGGTCACACCGGGTCACATGGACAGAACTAACCCTCAAAAACTCCCATCTGTTCTTTCCCACACTTGTAGCAAAACGGATTACTCTCAATTCCCTTTAAACTACAGCAGTTATCTTGAGCCCACCTTTGTTGCCAGTATGACTTCAATCGTCATCCATTCCCTCATCTCCTGATCTGTACTGTTGTTGTGCCCCCAACAGGCATTAGCTTTCCTCTGGCATTATTAGATAAAAAAAAAAGAAGAAAGAAAGAACACATCCTCTTCATCCCTTTAGACATGCTGGCCACAGACTGCAGACTTTAGCTGTGCAATCTGCTGATCACTTGTTTTCCACTCTATTAGACTGATCAGCAGATTGCACAGCTAAAGTCTGCAGCACCCCAGTGCAGGGTGGTATGTCTAAAGGGATGCTGAGGATTTGTTCTTTCATTTGAGGCAGGCTACTGTAAAGTTTACAGAAACTCAACCAAGCTCAATCTTACTATGGCACAAAGGCCAGCAGACAGACCTACTGATGAGTGTAACTAAATCTCTAAAGAAGGATTTATTAAAAACAGAATAGTTTGATTGAAACAATTTATTTAATTTATTCTCTAGAGTGTTAAAATAAAAAAATATATATAATGTTTGGGGATTCTAAGTACAGGGAAGAAGGTAGGTGGGCAGTGAAAAAACAGGCAGGGGAAGCTCCATTAGCATTGCTGGTTGTCTTGTTGTACCAACGGCCACCACAAGAGGGCGGCAGAGAAGCACAGGACTGCAGAGAAGGCCGCAAAGTCGTTTGCTCACGGAAAGACAGGAGGATCCCCCAGCTGTGCCGCCCCAGGCACCAGGTCACCCGAATTTGGCGAACCCTAAAGTATGCTTTATGGTAATAGAGGAAAACCTGCTGGAGAACAGTTGCAAGGGACTAATAAATTGACAGCCATGTAGGAGTGGGTGCATGGCGGGGCTGCCACCTCATCCCTTTAGGCTGCCCCCCCATTCTCTTTGCTGCATAAAACCTCTGTGGGACAACACTTGTACTGAGGAGTGTGGCTGTGATGAGAGGGTGTGGCTGTGATGAGAGGGTGTGGCTGTGATGAGAGGGTGTGGCTGTGATGAGAGGGTGTGGCTGTGATGAGAGGGTGTGGCTGTTATGCGAGGGCGTGGCTGTTATGAGAGGGCGTGGCTGTTATGAGAGGGCGTGGCTGTTATGAGAGGGCGTGGCTGTTATGAGAGGGCGTGGCTGTGATGAGAGGGTGTGACTGTGATGAGAGGGTGTGGCTGTGATGAGGGGTGTGGCTGTGATGAGGGGTGTTGCTGTTACTCAACTCTGTTAGCACAGAGCACCGGAGGGGGAGGGAAGGTGGTGTTTTAAATGAAGGAAA
This sequence comes from Rana kukunoris, assembly GCA_029574335.1. NCBI lineage: Eukaryota > Metazoa > Chordata > Amphibia > Anura > Ranidae > Rana > Rana kukunoris. The sequence goes on along the minus strand of CM056056.1, from coordinate 24,021,687 downwards.
TGGTATTTAAACCAATTTTAAGTCAATAATCAGTTACAAAAGATAAAATGTGGGGCTATGAAAGACAAATGTGTGAGACTTCAATTGGGCTTTTAGTAGGAATGCTGCTTAATAAAAAAAATAATAAAAAATTCTCTCATGGGAACACATATTAATGAATCTTTTTTTTAAACAATTTCTATTTCAAAACTGTCAGCCTTCCCACCACCGCCGCCCAACCCGTGAGACGCGCATACATATGTGTGTAATTCCCATGACACCCCCGTCCGCCCGCGACTTACAACGATCTCACGTCTTATTTCCACAATAAACTAAAACAATTCGCCCGGCAAACGCCAAGCGATGGCGTAAATACCCGACCATCTGGCAGGAATAATTAAGGAAGCCTGGATATAAAACATTAATTAGCGCAGTATTTCAAACGACCTTCAGCAGCCATTTCTATGGAATCCAATCCAAAATCTGTAATCGCTTCTTCCATGTTGCTGTTAAATTTAACAAAGCGCGCATAAAAAATATCGCCGTTTTATTTTTGGTTTTTAATAAATAGACCTAAATTGTGGATGATTCAGTGATAGTGTTCATCCTGCGTATAGGACATGGAGCTAGTGCAATGAAATGGGGGAGGGGGGAGGGGGGTGCTTGACATGCTGGAAAAGGGAGGACTTCAATTAAAGGGCAATAGACAGTTTAATATTCACTGGGGGACATTTAGAAGGAGCGATCGGCTGGGGGGACAGAAATGTAGCCAATCTGCTTATTGCAATATACAAAAACATCCAGAATATAAAGATGGATCAACAAAGGGCAAAACGTCGCCAGCCACTTCACCACCACATTTTTCTTCTACCTTAAACTGTCAGTAACTTTACAAGACTGAATGAATTAATTCCTGACATGTCACAATATACAGCAACAGTATCATTTTTCACAAAATGAATTAATACAAAGCCATCCCTGAGCTCCAGTCAGTGACTTTGCCTAGGCTGAGATGATGTCATCAGTCTGCTGCAGGCAAGAGGAAGCATTTCCTTAGTCTCCTTTTTCCCCAGTGATTAGACTGCAACATTGTAACTTTTTTTTTTAAATTCTTTATTTTCAAGAATAATGCCGCGTACACAAGATCACTTTTTCAGCATGAAAAAAACGTTGTTTTTCAGCATGTAGAAAAAACCGAAGTTTTTCCAACTTCATCATTAAAAACGATGTTGCCCACACACCATCGTTTTAAAAAAAATGATGAGCAAAGCGCGGTGACGTACAACACGTACGACGGCACTCTAAAGGGGAAGTTCCATTCAAGCTCCCGTCTCATAAATTGCTTCTGAGCATGCGCGGGCTTAAAACGTTGTTTTTAAAGTCGTTTTAGCCCACACACGATCATTTTTTACAACCCAAAAAACGCCATTTTTAAAAACGATGTTAAAAATGCAGCATGCTCGAATTTTTTTTGTTGTCGTTTTTCAGAAGATGAAAAACGATGTGAAGCCCACACACGGTCGTTTTAAATGACGTTTTAAAAAACGACCTTTTTTTTCATGACGAAAAATGATCCTGTGTACGGGGCATGAGGCCCCTTTCACATAGAGCGGGTCCACCCAAGCCAAATTTATCTGCTCAGCGGGGGATCCCTCTGATGATTCCCACTGAGCAGGCAGATTACAGGTTTGTGTCTGCTCACTGTACAGAGTGGACACAGACACATCCCGCTTTCCTCTATGGGGCGGAAACGGACTGCATGTCTATTTCCATCCGATTGTCATCTGATTGTCATCTGATCCGATCCGCTGGACGTACAAAACAAGAATGCACTGTGTTTACAATGTTATGGTCAAATCACTGTGAGGGGGAGAGAGACTAAGGAAATGCTTCCTCCTGCCTGCAGCAGACTAATAACATCATCTCAGCCTAGGCAAAGTCACTGAGTGGATTTCAAGGATGCCTTTGCTGAAAAATTATACTGTTGCAGGAAACCTCAGAAAAAAACACATGGTTGAGTCTCAGTTATACCACATGCCAAGGTGATGGATGGACGAGTCGTCGTAGCGGTGTGCTCCCCGATCACTGTCCCAGGTGAGGGATGGATGTGTCATAGTGGCAGTGTGCTCCCCGATTATTGTCCCAGGTGATGGATGGACAAGTCGTTGGGGTGGTGTGTGCCCCGATCATTGTCCCAGGTGATGGATGGACAAGTCATTTTGATGCTGGGTTCCCCAATCATTGTCCCAGGTGATGGATGGACGAGTCATTTTGATGCTGGACTCCCCGATCATTGTCCCAGGTGATGGATGGACGAGTCATTTTGATGCTGGACTCCCCGATCATTGTCCCAGGTGATGGATGGACAAGTCGTTGGGGTAGTGTGCACCCGATCATTGTCCCAGGTGATGAATGGACAAGTCGTTGGGGTGGTGTGTGCCCCCCGATCATTGTCCCAGGTGATGGATGGACAAGTCGTTGGGGTAGTGTGCCCCCCGATCATTGTTCCAGGTGATGAATGGACAAGTCGTTGGGGTGGTGTGCTCCCCGATCATTGTCCCATGTAATGGATGGACGAGTCATTTTGATGCTGGGTTCCCCAATCATTGTCCCAGGTGATGGATGGACGAGTCATTTTGATGCTGGACTCCCCGATCATTGTCCCAGGTGATGGATGGACAAGTCGTTGGGGTGGTGTGCACCCGATCATTGTCCCAGGTGATGGATGGACAAGTCGTTGGGGTGGTGTGCTCCCCGATCATTGTCCCAGGTGATGGGATGGACAAGTCGTTGGGGTGGTGTGCGTCCCGATCATTGTCCCAGGTGATGGATAGACAAGTCGTTGGGGTGGTGTGTGCCCCGATCATTGTCCCAGGTGATGGATGGACAAGTCGTTGGGGTGGTGTGCACCCGATCATTGTCCCAGGTGATGGATGGACAAGTCGTTGGGGTGGTGTGCACCCCGATCATTGTCCCAGGTGATGGATGGACAAGTCGTTGGGGTGGTGTGCGCCCCGATCATTGTCCCAGGTGATGGATGGACAAGTCGTTGGGGTGGTGTGCTCCCCGATCATTGTCCCAGGTGATGGATGGACAAGTCGTTGGGGTGGTGTGCGCCCCGATCATTGTCCCAGGTGATGGATGGACAAGTCGTTGGGGTGGTGTGCACCCCGATCATTGTCCCAGGTGATGGATAGACAAGTCGTTGGGGTGGTGTGCTCCCCGATCATTGTCCCAGGTGATGGATGGACAAGTCGTTGGGGTGGTGTGCGTCCCGATCATTGTCCCAGGTGATGGATAGACAAGTCGTTGGGGTGGTGTGTGCCCCGATCATTGTCCCAGGTGATGGATGGACAAGTCGTTGTGGCAGTGTGCCCCCCGATCATTGTTCCAGGTGATGGATGGACAAGTCGTTGGGGTGGTGTGCACCCCGATCATTGTCCCAGGTGATGGATAGACAAGTCGTTGGGGTGGTGTGCTCCCCGATCATTGTCCCAGGTGATGGATGGACAAGTCGTTGGGGTGGTGTGCGTCCCGATCATTGTCCCAGGTGATGGATAGACAAGTCGTTGGGGTGGTGTGTGCCCCGATCATTGTCCCAGGTGATGGATGGACAAGTCGTTGTGGCAGTGTGCCCCCCGATCATTGTTCCAGGTGATGAATGGACAAGTCGTTGGGGTGGTGTGCTCCCCGATCATTGTCCCAGGTGATGGATGGACAAGTCGTTGGGGTGGTGTGCACCCCGATCATTGTCCCAGGTGATGGATGGACAAGTCGTTGGGGTGGTGTGCTCCCCGATCATTGTCCCAGGTGATGGATGGACAAGTCGTTGGGGTGGTGTGCGTCCCGATCATTGTCCCAGGTGATGGATAGACAAGTCGTTGGGGTGGTGTGTGCCCCGATCATTGTCCCAGGTGATGGATGGACAAGTCGTTGTGGCAGTGTGCTCCCCGATCATTGTCCCAGGTTATGGATGGACAAGTCGTTGGGGTAGTGTGCCCCCCGATCATTGTTCCAGGTGATGAATGGACAAGTCGTTGGGGTGGTGTGCTCCCCGATCATTGTCCCAGGTGATGGATGGACGAGTCATTTTGATGCTGGACTCCCCGATCATTGTCCCAGGTGATGGATGGACAAGTCGTTGGGGTGGTGTGCACCCGATCATTGTCCCAGGTGATGGATGGACAAGTCGTTGGGGTGGTGTGCACCCCGATCATTGTCCCAGGTGATGGATGGACAAGTCGTTGGCGTGGTGTGCGCCCCGATCATTGTCCCAGGTGATGGATAGACAAGTCGTTGGGGTGGTGTGTGCCCCGAACATTGTCCCAGGTGATGGTTGGACAAGTCGTTGGGGTGGTGTGTGCCCCGATCATTGTCCCAGATGATGGATGGACAAGTCGTTGGGGTGGTGTGCGCCCTGATCATTGTTCCAGGTCATGAATGGACAAGTCGTTGTGGCAGTGTGCTCCCCGATCATTGTCCCAGGTGATGGATGGACAAGTCGTTGGGGTGGTGTGCTCCCCGATCATTGTTCCAGGTGATGGATGGACAAGTCGTTGGGGTGGTGTGCGCCCCGATCATTGTCCCAGGTGATGGATGGACAAGTCATTGGCGTGGTGTGCGCCCGATCATTGTCCCAGGTGATGGATGGACAAGTCGTTGGGGTGGTGTGCGTCCAGATCATTGTCCCAGGTGATGGATAGACAAGTCGTTGGGGTGGTGTGTGCCCCGATCATTGTCCCAGGTGATGGATGGACAAGTCGTTGTGGCAGTGTGCTCCCCAATCATTGTCCCAGGTGATGGATGGACAAGTCGTTGGGGTGGTGTGCGCCCCGATCATTGTCCCAGGTGATGGATGGACAAGTCGTTGGGGTAGTGTGCACCCCCATCATTGTTCTAGGTGATGAATGGACAAGTCGTTGGGGTGGTGTGCGCCCCGATCATTGTTCCAGGTGATGGATGGACAAGTCGTTGGGGTGGTGTGCGCCCCGATCATTGTCCCAGGTGATGGATGGACAAGTCATTGGCGTGGTGTGCGCCCGATTATTGTCCCAGGTGATGGATGGACAAGTCGTTGGGGTGGTGTGTGCCCCGATCATTGTCCCAGGTGATGGATGGACAAGTCGTTGGCGTGGTGTGCGCCCCGATCATTGTCCCAGGTGATGGATGGACAAGTCGTTGGGGTGGTGTGTGCCCCGATCATTGTCCCAGGTGATGGATGGACAAGTCGTTGGCGTGGTGTGCGCCCCGATCATTGTCCCAGGTGATGGATAGACAAGTCGTTGGGGTGGTGTGTGCCCCGATCATTGTCCCAGGTGATTGATGGACAAGTCGTTGGGGTGGTGTGCGCCCCGATCATTGTCCCAGGTGATGGATGGACAAGTCGTTGGGATGGTGTGCACCCCGATCATTGTCCCAGGTGATGGATGGATGAGTCGTTGTGGCGGTGTGCTCCCCAATTATTGTCCCAGGTGATAGATGGACGAGTCGTTGTGGCGGTGTGCTCCCCGATCATTGTCCCAGGTGATGGATGGAGGAGTCGTTGGGGTGGTGTGCTCCCCGATCATTGTCCCAGGTGATGGATGGAGGAGTCGTTGGGGTGGTGTGCTCCCCGATCATTGTCCCACGTGATAGATGGATAAGTCGTTGTGGCGGTGTGCTCCCCAATCATTGTCCCAGGTGATGGATGGACGAGTCGTTGTGGCAGTGTGCTCCCCAATCATTGTCCCAGGTGATGGATGGACAAGTCGTTGGGGGTGGTGTGCGCCCTGATCATTGTTCCAGGTGATGAATGGACAAGTCGTTGTGGTGGTGTGCGCCCTGATCATTGTTCCAGGTGATGAATGGACAAGTCGTTGTGGCAGCGTGCTCCCCGATCATTGTCTCAGGTGATGGATGGACAAGTTGTTGGGGTGGCGTGCGCCCCGATCATTGTTCCAGGTGATGGATGGACAAGTCGTTGGGGTGGTGTGCGCCCCGATCATTGTTCCAGGTGATGAATGGACAAGTCGTTGTGGCAGTGTGCTCCCCGATCATTGTTCCAGGTGATGGATGGACAAGTCGTTGGGGTGGTGTGCTCCCCAATCATTGTCCCAGGTGATGGATGGACAAGTTGTTCTGGCGGTGTGCACCCCAATCATTGTCCCTGGTGATGGATGGACAAGTTGTTGTGGCGGTGTGCTCCCGAATCATTGTCCCAGGTGATGGATGGACGAGTCATTGTGATGCTGGGCTCCCCGATCATTGTCCCAAGTTATGGATTGACGAGCCATTCTGACCACCATTAAAGCCAAAATGCCACCCAAAAACATTTATTAAGTGCCAGAAAACCTTTCCTGGCTGTGTGTGGCGCTCAGCACAGCTTGAATAAGCAGATCATTTTATTTCCTGTATTATGTCACCATAAAGCGGTACGCCCCCGTAAAACGTGTAATATATCTAAAGCCGCCCGGTGCTGGGAAAAGTATTTCCATTAGGCGTAATAGACTGTTAAATTATAGAGATTTGCTGCATGTTATTCACTCGCTAATACCGCCATCTGAATATGGCCTGATCCCCCGCCGATCTGAGCAGCTCCCCACCACAGCGGCCGCAACACACTCAGCACTGACAGGCTGAAGGGAAAATCAGATGTGTCAAAAAATAAAAGAACTGTCACTTTGCAGCACTTAACTGCCATTTACCACCCACGATGCTCAATGGAAATAAAGGAGAGAAATGTCAGCCTTCTCCCTTCCAGCTGAGGCAGAACTACAAGTCCCAGAGTGTCTTGTCTAACCTTCTCCTACACCATTCAAAATTAGAAAATAAAATGTTTTGTTGGATATGCCTAAAGTATAACGAAAGGCAAAACTTAAGATACAGTGGAGAGGGATTATTTATTTATTACAGGCACTTATATAGTATCGTCAATTTATGCAGTGCTTTACATATATATTGTACTTTCACATCAGTTCCTGCCCTCAATCTAAGGTCCCTAACTCACATGCATACACATACTGGGGTCAGTTTTAGACAGCAGCCAATTAACCTACCAACATGAACATGCAAACTTCAGGCATGTTGTGCCCTAGTCGAGTACATTACAAGGGGGTGGGGCTGCCCAGTGATGTCACTGGGTGACCCCGCCCTTTCGTTTATTTAGCGGTGGGTGGGAAGGAATATTCGGAATAATCACCGCTGCACCCTCATCAACATGGAAACAAGATGCTTCGGGTGCCCTCAACACTCCCTATGTTGAGGGCACATGGCCTAGTATTGTTGCACTCGCTTGTCCCCCCCTTTCTGGCCAAACAAACTGCTCACCCAGAGAAGGGTCTGGTATGGATTCGGGTGGGGGGCCACATCATTTTTTTTTTGTTGGTAGGGTTGCACCGATACCAGTATTGGTGCCGATACTAGCCATTTGCACGGGGGTATTGGTACCCATGCAAATTCACGATACTTAAAACCAATATGTATTCCCTGAAGAAGTCACGTGGTGTGATGACACACATAGGGACCCAGGAGCACTAGAGCGTACAGGCCTGACGCAGGGATACAAGCTCGCTGCTCGTATGGTTTATGTGCCAGGTGACATTCGTTCTAAATGTGAGTTTTTTTATCCCGATTTTATTCAATAAACACACGTTGTATAGCGGTATTGTGCCATGGTTTCCCTTTTTTTCCCCTACACCTGCATCCTCTGAGGGATATATCCAGCCCGAGTGCCTGCCCATTGGGCTAAGGAGGAACAGCAAGAAGGATTTACCGTAACCATCTAGGACCACTCACGAACTCGGTGTTCGGAGATAGGCTCACTATTCATGGCCTCTATGTGAGTGCATGTCTATGTGATCCATTTTAGTTTTCTTAGTGTCCTCACAGTACTGTGCCTTGATCCCTTTGATGTCTCTTTCATGTCCATCTGTTGCTGAGTCCTTCAGCCATCTCTGAGGCCTCGTACACACGATGAGATATGTCCGCTCAAACTTGTCCGACGGACAGTTTAGAGCGGACATGTCTCATCGGATTTCGGTCCGATGGCGTGTACACACCATCGGATCAAAATCCCCGCCGGCAGACAGCGTGGTGACGCGGCGGTGACGTTGACGCCACCACGTCACCGATACGTCACCGCACCAGGAAGTAAACACTTCCGCGTGCATGCGTCGGATCCATTCACAGGATACGACGCATGTGCGGGACGATATGTCCGCTGGTTTCCCGTACTAACCAGCGGACATATCCGACGGACAGGTTTGTAGTGGACAAATTTCAAAGCATGCTTTGAAATTTGTCCGATGGACAAACCTGTCCGCTAGCCCGTACACACGATCGGATTTGTCTGCTGAAACGGTCCACCGGACCGTTTTCAGCGGACAAATTTGATCGTGTGTACGCGGCCTAAGTGTTGCGGCATCTACTACTTTGGAGTACATTTGGCTATCCGTGCTATAGCCGGGAGGTGAGCAGCTAGGGACCATCAGAGGTGTTTGCACTGAAGTTTCCTTTCCCAGCACCGAAGTTTTGGATTTCAGCTCCTGGGAGCACCAACTAGAGCAGGGATCCTCAAACTACGGCCCTCCAGGTGTTGTGGAACTACACTTCCCATGAGGCATTGTAAAACTCTGACATTCACAGACATGACTAGGCATGATGGGAATTGTAGTTCCTGAACACCTGGAGGGCCGTAGTTTGAAGACCCATGAACTAAAGACTTTACCTATTTATATTATATACTGTATTTTCTTTTTTGCACTTCACGTGTTTGGCTGCTGATCGTCATAAGATAATATTTGTTATCACCATATTTATTTATTTATTTGTGGTTCACATTGTACATTTACCTGCTTTGAGCATTTTCTCCAACACCGTTCATATTTGTCTGGTTCACATCTACAGTTCATATTGGTTTGTTTTGCACTTTTTACACAGCCATTCATCCACGCCTATTGGTTGAGTTACTCACGCGGTGAGTTTTCTGCACCACTTCCACTTTTTATTCATTCACAGCGCAGACACCACCCCCTTTTTTTCACTTAAAACCAATACTTCAGTTCTATCAGCTGTCAGCAGGAATTTACCGCTAACAGCTGAAGTGTAAAGAAAATATGCTGACAATTGTTGCCACCGCATCCTTAACAACCAAAGACATTTAATTTTCCTCTGCCCTCACTTACCCTCCTACCCCACCCCCCCCCCAATCACCCTGCCCTCACCCTAGCCTCACCCATCGTCCCCCCACCTCCAAAACTACCCCTCTACCTACTCTTCCTAGGTGATGGGTATCAGTAATTGGTATCGGCGAGTACTTTAAAAAAAAGTATTGGCACTGTGTTCAAAAAATGGTATTTGGATTACTAAATATATATCCTTAAGTAATTTTACAGCGCGACTATTTCCTTTTGCACAAAAAATGGCATTGGTGCATCCCTAATTTTTGGTATGAGGTTCCCCCCAAAATATACCAAAGGGCCTAGTATGGATTGGGGGGGGGGTGCTGTTTTTTCTTTACTTTTTGAATGCCGGTGATCTGACGATATGGTTCCTCTTATCGATATGGTTCCTGTCTTGACTGCGGAGGCGCAATCTGAGCCGATGGAAATCGCCGAACCAGAGCAGCTGGAGCAAGAGGTCCAGGGCGACATGGAATTTGTTGTAAGTGGCCAGACGGCCTCACGTCCTCGCTCCACTCGGACGGCTAGCTGCATTCGCTCGGCCTCCTGGCTCCTTTTTAACATCCTCCAATCCACGGGGATGTTAAGGTATGAACCTGGATGCCGCCCGAGGTTCGGAGATTTCCATGGGCTATGTCTGCGCCTGCGCAGTCAAGCAGGGAACTATCTCGATAGGGGAACTAGATCAGCAAGACACCGGCTCTTATTTTGTTAACATTCTGCTGTCAGCAGAGAATCTTGTTGACAGCAGAAGAGTCGTGGTTGTTGGTCACAGGTGTCGCCTCCTTAACAACCAGCGACTCTGTGCTGAGCTGTCACATTTAGCAGCGCTAGAAATACCAATGCAAGGTTCTTGCTGCAGCCTGTCTGTGTTAAATAATGTGCAAAAAAACACGCCAGCGCAAAATATAATAAAAATTAACTGAAGCGGTATTTAATATGCGTTTTGTTTGTGAATTGCAGCAGTTAAATACAGCATGCGTTATTTAAACTCAAAATAATCATGCAGTATTTAACTCTTAGTGAACTGACCCCATTGTCTCCTCTTAGCACTTTTAAAACTTTTACTTTTATAGACCTCTTCAAATATGGTATAGAAAAGGTTTTAAGGATCTGCTTGTTACAGCTTTTCTATTACTCTGCCTTGTTTCTACCAACTGCTGCAGACTGGCAGTTGATACTGAAAATGCACTTACTGAAAAGAATCCTGATTTGAAATACAGACGTGAAGAATTGGCGATAATCTCACTATTTAAAGGCTATGTAAAAACTAGCTTTGAATGTTACAGGGTTAGAATGCCTGTCAGATTTTTATTCTGGTATGCATCATCAGTGGGGAGATTCACACTCTCTATTTGCCCCGGTGATCATTTTACTGCTACAGGAAAGGGCAGGAAATCTAAAATTTTACAGATCTCAGTAACAGGAGGCGAGGGAGAATCTTCAAATGGTGGTTCTACAAAGTATTGACTCTGGGGGGCTTTTCACATATATTTTTTTGTTAAAAATGTTGAATAAACACTTATTTTCCACCCACTTCACAATTATGTGCCACTTTGTGTTGGTCCAACACATAAAATCCCCATAAAATACATTTACAATTTTGGTTGTAACATGACAAAATGTGAAAAACTTCAAGGGATGTGAATACTTTTTTTTTGTATGTAATGTCTCTTACACTTCCTATGCAATTAGTGTCTGTGTATAAATAGTCAGTGAGTTTGTTAGCTCTCACTTGGATGCACTGAACAGACTAGATGCTAAACCATGGGGAGCAGAAACAAACTGTAAGAAGACCTGCGTAACAAGGTAATGGAACTTTATAAACATGCAAAAATGTATAAAAAGATATCCAAAGCCTTTAACCACTTGCCGACCAGCCGCCATCATTATACGGTGGCAGGTCAGCTTACTTGTTCTGGTCACAACTTCCCTCACTTTGGGGGGATTCCTTGTCACTTCCTGTGGTGTCCCAGGTACAGTGAAGTGAATGGAAATCTCTCCTGTGAGACACAAAGTAAATATTACCTTGATAGTGGATTTAGCTCTTTCCTATCCTATAAAAAAAAAAAAAGTTTTGGCTATACATACACTTACATGATGTATAAAGAGATGCAACACAGGTCATTGCTTTGCATTAGATGTGCACAACCCAGAGGCTCCAGCGCCGATGCGGATGGAGACGAGCGACATTAATATTCACAGCGTGGACGGCTTCGGGAATTATTTCAATATATACATCAGCTCAGCTCTGGTGGCGTCTCCCACTAATTGAACGACCCCATAAATACAGAGTACCGCGTGGCCTTATCGTGATCTATTATGCAATATGGGCCCCGAGCGCTGCCGGATGGACCTGGTCCAAACACAAATGGCTGGGTCAGCGGCCCTGTCAGCGACAATTAACCCAAAGAACGGCTGCCATACTTCTGCTCGTCTCCCCCTCGACTGCCACTTCCTGTAATGAAACAAACTTTTATATCAGAGAATAAAACTCCTCTAACTATAGTCATGGCTTAAAGTGGACCTGTCATTACAACTCACAATTCTCACAAACCATTGAAGCAGGGTCATAACATTCTGTGACAAGACCCCATAGACAAGACCCCATAGCAAAATTCTTAACGTAGAACTAAAGGCAAAACTCCCCCCCCCCCCCCCCATTTTGGATAAAGTAAGGGAAGGTGATAACCGTTAGCAAAAGTAAACCTATCTGTGTCGCATGGGCAAGATTTCCCTTCACTTCCTGTCCCATACCCATAACAGGAAGTGAGTGGAAATCCCTGATTGTCACCAGAACTAGTGTCCCCATTGGAAGAAACCCCTACAAGTCCTGCTCTTGGGCCAACCCAAAACAGGACAAATAGGACAAGACTGGCCATGCACAGAGTCCTCACCCTGACAAAACACCTTTGGGATGAATTAGAGCAGAGACTGCAAGCAAGCCCTTCTCATCCACATCAGTCCCTGACTTCACAAATGCGCTTCTGGAAGAATGGTCAAACATCCCCATAGACACACTCCTAAACCTTGTGGATAGCCTTCCCAGAAGAGGTGAAGCGGTTGTAGCTGCAAAGGGCGGGCCAAGTCAATATTGAACCCTACAGACTAAGACACAATTAAAGTTCATGTGTGTGTAAAGGTAGGTGTCCCAATACTTTTGGCAATATAGTGTATATGATAAAGAAAATATAAAAGGGACACTAAACGCACCTTTAAAGGGGAACAATGTCATCTTGTCTAAATACTGCAGATGGGGTTGCACACATTGTTTTTAAGGAATAAGCCTCGGAGTGGGCAGGCGGTGCCAACATTGGACCTGTGCAACCAGAAGTCTCTATAAATATTAAATCACTCTAACGCTGGAGATCTGGGACAGAGCGGGTCCAGAGCCAGAATGGACATCAAAGGAAATGCAATCAGCAATAAGCAAACTATTATCATCCCTCTTACACTCCACTATTAAAGATTCTGCTAAAGCAAACACTGTAGCATCCAAGAATGGCGACATCGATCAGCCGGCCCCTCCCAGAGATTGTGGGAATGAGTGAGAGATTTGGGCCTAGGGAAAGGAGTTTGCAATGGTCCTTAAAGGTGCATTCTGGTCAAAGTCTAAAGGTGCATACAGAGACCATAGACAGGCTGCTCTGGGATACAGTGTTTTACCCAGACACTGAAATAGTATGTCAGTCCAGCCCACTACCCCCTCTGGCTGTAATCTGGGAACCCCCTTGGGATACAAGAGAGGAATTCCCAGACACACCCCCTTTGCAATACCCTCTCTCTCACATCTGATGTATTAACCGCTTGCCGACCGCTGCAACTGGGAGCTTTAAGGAGTAAAGGGCGCGCGCACGTGCACGCCACAAAGTCCGTGCACGTGGTCAGCAGCCGAGATGGCCATCGGCTACCCAGAAGGAGAGAACGGAGATCTGTCAATGAGGGGTGAGGAGAGCCATCTGTTGTTCCTACAGCTTAGGAACAACAATAGGTCTCCTCACCCAGGCAGTCCCAAACCCCAGTTAGAATCACTCCCTAGGACACACATTTAACACCTTGACCACCCACTGCTGTTAACCCCTTTCCTGCCAATGACATGTATACAGTAATCAGTAGCTATTTATAGCTCTGATCTCTGTATAAATGTCACTGGCCCCAAAATACTGTGAAAAGTGTCCGATCTGTCCGCCGCAATGTCACAGTTCCAATAAAAATCGCAGATCGCCACTATTACTAGTAAAAAAATAAAATAAAAATGCCATAAATCCATCCCCTATTTTGTAGACGCTATGACTTTTGCGCAAACCAATCAATATACGCTTATTGTGTTTTTGTTTTTTACAAAAAATATGTAGAATACATATCGGCCTAAACTAAGGTAGAAATTAGGTTTTTTTTATAGCATTTTTGGGTATATTTATTATAGCAAAAAGTAAAAAATATGGATTTTTTTCAAAATAGTCAGTTTTTTTTGTTTATAGCGCAAAAAATAAAAACAGCATAAGTGATCAAATACCACCAAAAGAAAGCTCTATTTGTGGGAAAAAAATAACTTTAATTTTTCAGTTAAAGCAATGCAGTGCCAAATTCACAAAAAATGGCTCGGTCAGGAAAGGGGTAAATTCTTCCCGGTGGTTAAAGTGCATCAGTACTAGGACAATATATCTCAGAATAAAGATAGAGGGAGAAAAAAGGGGGAGGGAAACAGAAAAAGAGAGAGGGGGCAGGAGAGATGAAAAAGAAAGAGGAAAATTAATTGGGGAAACGGGAGAGAAGGGTGGAGTCACACAGCAGAGGCTTTAGGAAGCAAACCTTGCCACCACACCTGTGAGGAGCTCTCTGGAAACTTGCTGCAATTTACTAAGAACTGAATGAGCCTCCTGTCTAAGCACACTTGCAATGTAAGCTTGTAAGTCAGGGGTGCCCAACCAGTGGCTCGGTGGCCACATGTGGCCCGCGAAGCCCTCTGACGTGGCCCGCGACCTCCTGCTCTGGGATGCAATAAAATAGTTATTAAAGGTTATAGAATAGTTATTACAAAAATCACAGCGTATATATGGGCATATATTTTCTGAAGTGGTTACTAGGCTGCTTTCAAACTGATCCGCAGGTACAGAGCAGTACCCCTGAGGGTTACCTGCACTGAGCCATAGACTTCTGTTATTACCTGCAAGTTTGGTGAGCTTTTTGAAAGTGCACCAAACCTGCAGAATATAATAGAAGTCTATTGCAAGATGCAGGAAAGCCAAAGGTACTGCAGCGCATCAGTGTGAAAGCAGCCTTGAGCCCCTTTCACATGGTCAGTCCGACAGTCTGACCAATTGGACCCTCCATTTGCCTCTACATGCGATCCACCCGCTCCGCTCATTGTGGCCCACGACCGGTTACCAAGTCGCTTAAGTGGCCCCCGCTCTTCAAAAGGTTGGGCACCCCTGTTGTAAGTGATAGCTAAGCTGCTCTCTGATTTGTTGCTCTTGCTGCCTGGAATCGCTCTGCAACTAGAATGCACAAAACTACAATAAAAGCAGCAGAGGAATAATATATCAATTCATCCTGAAGCTTCCTAAATGACTGGAGTAACACATTTTGCCATTACATAGATGCGTTCATTTCTGGAGCCTAATGTGTTTGTGTACGGCGGCATTTGGGATCTGCATTTAAGAAAGTTTCATAGTGTATTTAATCTGCAGTTATTCTCCTTTTGTCCTGCAGATGATCTTCTTCTGACCTGCAGATGATCTTCTTCTGACCTGCAGATGATCTTCTTCTGACCTGCAGATGATCTTCTTCTGACCTGCAGATGATCTTCTTCTGTCCTGCAGATGATCTTCTTCTGACCTGCAGATGATCTTCTTCTGACCTGCAGATGATCTTCTTCTGACCTGCAGTTATTCACATAATAACATGCAGTTCATGTTCTTCTGATCTGTAGTTAAAGGGTCACTAAAGGAATTATTATTTTTTTGCTGAAATGTCTGTTTACAGGGTATAGAGACATAATAGTTAACCGATTCCTTTTAAAAACGATTAAAAACAGATAAAAATCAATCATATAATGTGCCTCTAGTTTCACTTTCGTTTTTGCATCTAGCTTAGGTTTTGCATGTAATTTAATGCCTCTGTGCTGGACAGTGCCATAGAGAGTGATGGTTAGGAAAACGAAACTAGAATCTCTCAGTACTGTGGTCATCAGGAAACAAACAACCAGGAAGTGTCCAGAACAGAGCAGAATTACAGCAACATCAGAGCAAAAACGAACAATGAGGACATGAAACCAGGACTGCAGTAAGGTAAAGGAAGCTATTTAGCGGAAAAAAAAAAATCTTTTAGTGACCCTTTAAGTTCCTTCTGACCTGCACTTGCATGTTTTTCATTACCATAAACATGAAATGGATGCAAAACCCATCTCAGGGCTCTTTCACACGTGCGTTCCGAGAAAAATAAGACATTCTTCCGTCCGAAAAAACGGATGCGGATCTGGCGGACGTTAGCGGATGCATCATCCGCTAACGGATCCGCTCCCATAGGGAAGCATTGAGGTCCGTTACCGGACGTCCAAAAAACGGACGAACGGAACGGACGTGTGAAAGAGCCCTAAAGCAAACAAACGTCTGTCGACACAGGCCCAAATGCTGACTCGCCAAACCTTTCCCGAAAATCTCATTCCGAATGCCCTGGCTGTGTATCATTTTACCAGCAATCGCATTACATTTAGTACATCTCCGGCACAGGCCGCTGCACAGAGGCGCCATTCCAGATTCATAGCGAACCTCAAATGACAAACTGCTCAGGCGGATGGCGGCAGCACAGATCTTCGAGAGAGAACATTCTTTTCTTTTACAATTAAAACTCACTGATTAGGAAAAGAAAGCTGCGCACTGACTTTTTATGTCCCCCCCCCCCCCTCATTTGTATTAGTCTGCTTATTTAACAAGCCAATCTCACGGGCAATTGAGCAATGCTCAGAGAGGTGTGCGGATGTCCGACCCGATCTTTTCCACTCTATTAGTTTTCTCTTTGTTGAGAAATGCGGCGGCCTCCTCTGTGGCCGTCCTGTATGTTTCTGTGCTGAGAGATGCAGTGATCGTACGGAAGAGAGCGTCTGTGTTTATCCTGGGGCTACAAAGTGATTGCGCTGTAATATGCAGAACAAGGGGTGACACCAATTTCTGCTGCTCCTCGGTAATAGGGACGCATTATCCACATTTAATTGTAATAACACCTTTATATGCTGACTGTGTTCCCAAATGTCTGACACAGATCAGCCCCTACTACATTCAACCTTGCTATCTGCTACCGTCTGATCACTGGGGAAGGGGAGACTCAGCAAATACCTCTATGCCTGGGCTTAGACTAAACCTTGGCCACAATTTATCAATATTAACACCAGCTTTGGAGGAGATGGCGGACACCTCTTTATTCAGTGCATGCGTGCTGTGGACATAGGCATGTGCACAGGGTGTGCCTGGGCACTCTTTAAGTGGTGCAGATGGTTTAGACCCCTGACATTTCACAAAAGCAAAAACATTTTTTTTTTTACTATTTTGTTTAAAAATAACAAAATTATAAAAAATTCAATAAAAAAATTAAAAATACTAACACTATCCACTGCCCTACTGACAACAATCTCTGTCCTACTGATACTGTCCACTGCTCTACTGGCACGTAAGTATAAATACACATACACACACACATGCATGTGTGTTATGAGCTTTGGGGTGCACACACTAATCCAATAGGCTGTGCACACCTATGGGGAGGGCAGTACTCCAAGTGACTGCTGAAGGCAGCCATGGGTATGGCTACCAACAGAAATAAAGAGGGGCCTGCGGAGCACATTGGTAGGTCAAAGAGGGGCCTGTGGAGCACATTGGTAGGTTAAAAAGGGGCCTGCGGAGCACATTAGTAGGTTAAAAAGGGGCCTGCGGAGCACATTGGTAGGGTAAAGAGGGTTTTTGCGGAGAACATTGGTAGATTAAAAAGGGGCCTGTGGAGCACATTGGTAGGTTAAAAAGGGGCCTGCGGAGCACATTGGTAGGTTAAAAAGGGGCCTGCGGAGCACATTGGTAGGGTAAAGAGGGTTTTTGCGGAGAACATTGGTAGGTTAAAAAGGGGCCTGCGGAGCACATTGGTAGGTTAAAAAGGGGCCTGCGGAGCACATTGGTAGGTTAAAAAGGGGCCTGCGGAGCACATTGGTAGTTTGAAGAGGGGTCTGCGGAGTACATTAGTAGGTTGAAGATCAGATCTCTGGATGGTGGAGGGCTTTATTAAAGATGAAGTTGTCCTTTAGGAACTGCAATGGACGCTGGCTTACAGGAAATGTTGGTTCATTTTCCAAACCCCAACACATTCTCCTGGCATTTTTTAAAACTAACAATAATATATTATAAAATGCTGTGCTACCCATCTTAATGTAACCTAATAGTATCAGCAGCTGTATTCATACAGATCAATCTGATTTGCATCTCGCCGCCACCTAGCGTCCCTGTCGCCCATGACAGCTACCACATGATATATCACACATTTAAAAACAAAACGGATATATAAGAGCCAGGCCTCATGGGGGAGGAAGCTTTGAAAAGTGATTACACCAACACAGCGCGCACTGCATACCTGCGGGCCCTCTCTGCGCGCCTGCCTTTGTTTTAATGACTCCGCGGGCCTCTGTTAGCGGGAGAGTGGAGACGGCGTGGCACACATGAACAGACAAGACGCACATCAAGGGCTGCCGAGAATACGATTTGAAAGAGAATAAAATGTTTCACATTTGCTTATTGTTGTGAAAAGTACAATAACTGCGGGCGAAGAGGCGATTACATGAGACTGAAACGCGAGTGACTGCGTGAAATATCACAAGTTACTGGAGCAGAAATGAGCTGGAGCATGAAGACTGCCATGGGGGGGGGGGGACCAGAGTGGGAGCAAGATACAAACTCTAGAGCAGTGTAGGGTGGACTGAAATCACTTCCAGGGACAGCATTGCTCTGCATTCACTGATCTAGTCCCCAGGACACCATGGCGGTCACAGCATGGTACAGGGCGAGATAGTGATTCCTCTTTTTAAAAGAAAAACTCCAGGCAGTAAAATAAATCAATCAGTGACCTGATGTGATATAACAAACTCTGCAGCTGTGTTAAAGTCTGAAAGTTCACCAGATGTGCTGCCAAGTTGTGCGTTGGGTGGGCCTACTTCCTCCCACTGGATGCATTATCAAACCTTCCAGGTTAGATGTGATTGATGGCTGTAACTTGTAGGATTAAATATTTTTATACATCGTTCTCTCCAGGGGAGGGCTGGGCCGGCGGGCAAGGTGGCAATTTCCTCCCGGCCGCCCTAACTTATGTTCAAAATGCCCGCTACCATCTTATTTTTTATTCTGATCTTGGAAGTCGGGCCGACCACTAGCTGTCGCATTCTAAGAGTTGTAGTCCACTCTCAAGCTCCCGATTGGTGGAAAACAGAGCAGCGCAGAGGAAACTACAACTCCCTGGCACTGGATTCTTGGAAGCAGGCAGAGGCAGGACATGCCAGGGAGTCGGGACACAGGGCTGCAGGGCTGGGCGCTGACTGCAACTTGACGCCAGGACCAGGAGCTTTACCCCCCCAGGAGGTCGTGGCGTGCAAGAACCTGCTGAGCTGAGGTGAGAGACCCCGACACCCCTAGATGACCCCCATTCACCCCATGTAACCTGTCCCAGTGATCAGGCCGCACTGCTGGGCACTAATAAGGCTGCATTGAGAAACCAGATGGGCCATGGATGGTGAGCTGATTCGGTGGTTCAATGGGCCACTTGACTGGACTTGCCCCCCAGGCCTAAGGCTGCCAGCCCTCCCCTGGTTCTCTCTGTATTTGAGTAGTAAGGAGACTAGGGTTGCGCCGATACCACTTTTTTAAGACCGAGTACAAGTACAATTTTTTTTTTCAAGTACAGTGGAACCTCGGATTGCGAGTAACGCGGATAATGAGCGTTTCACAATTATTATTTTTTAAATCCTAACTCGGTTTGCGAGCAGGATTCAAGTCTTTGCGGTGTGCAGTACCGCATTTGGCCAGAGGTGCAGGGGCGCTGGTGACACTCAGAAAATGATTCAGTTCCCAAGTGGTTCCGAGCCTTTCCAAGGATTTCTGAGTGAAGCTGAGCGATCTCTGAGTATTTCCAATTACCCATTACCGAAACTTATTTTAATGTCATGTGACAGTGGCACTAATATGTAGCACTGATGGGCACTGATAAGGTATGGACTATGTCCGTCATTTTTTTTTTTTTTTATAATTTTTTACAATTTTTTTTTACAATGCTTTCTTTTGGGGGGGGGGGAGCGAACAGTGTCAGAGGGGACCCGGAGGAGGATGGGATGGGTGGAGGATGAACCGAGCACAGAGATGGACCTGCAGGAGGGTGGGAACTGAAGAAGGACCCGCGGAGCACAGAAGGGGACCTGGAGAAGGACAGGGACCGGAGGAGGACCCGCGAAACACAGAGGGTGACCCGAAGGAGGACCAGTAGAGCACAGAGGGGGACCAAAGGAGGTAGACACAGAAAAGAGAGCTGAGGACACCTGAAGCCAGAAGACACAGGAACAATCATGGGTGATCGGTGTGGCGGTGGGGGCAGTTACCAGCACCGATCCCCCTATAGCCTTTCAATAAAGCAGCTGACACCTGCGGGAGGGAGAGGGAGAGAAGAGACTGTCAGCTGCTTTATTGAAAGGCTATAGGGGGGATCGGTGCTTAAAACTGCCTCTACCTCCGCACCGATCGCCTGACTGTCCCCTGTGTCCTTTGGCTTCAGGTGTCCTCCACTCTCCTTCCTGTGTCTTCCTCCTCTGGTCCTCCTCCGCTGCTTGTAACTGCCCCCACCTATTACCTCCCAATTGACTGATAACTGTAACACAATTAAAGCACATTGCCTCCAGATTGCCTAATCACAAAGCGATCTACTATGAATTGTGAGTCAGAAAGGGGCCTAACACCAGCCTTCTGTAGAGTTACATATAATCAATATCATATGGTCTCTTTGGCAATGATAGGGCTCATTTACACTTGCTTCAACTTTAACAGGGCTTTGATTGGCATTCAGAGTCCTGTAAAAAAGTGGGTCCAATGTTACATTTGTGCAAACAAGCCCTTGGGGGCTGCAGATGAGACCCACCTATGCCTGGTAAGGTGACCACCACTGGTTTAACCCACCCACACATCCAAAATCGCAAAACATTGTGCCTTTAGATAAACTTGAACAGTCATTGAAACATTGCAAGCCTTTAGTATTGCAACTTGCCCTCTATCTAGAATGAGGCACAGTTGCCCCCCCCCCCCCCCAGTTCAGCCCAAACTCCCAATTCGTTTGACAACAGACATCCAGAATTCTATATATGGCTGATATTTTTTTGTATGCAGTGAAAGGTCTAATCAGAAAATAAAAACTTTCCATATATATACTACACCCCCCCCCCCCCCCCCCCCACACACACTCACACTTAAGAAACAAGTGAATTTTCTGCTGCAGAGGAAAAAGGTACATTATAGGAGGTCTCTGCCTGAATCTGAACTCGGTGGCGGTGTGCAGAGAGCGTCACTTTGGCATGAGACATCCGACTGTCAGAACAGAAAGACAATTCTTCTGGCTGAACAAACCCCTCTAATCTGATTGGGTGCCACATTCATGCAAAATGATCCTGGCATTTGTGCCTGGGAGAGACACTTAGGACCTTGTATTATCGGCGCCCTGCGGCGGGAGGCCGCTATGTGTCGTTAACAATTGCACGCTTTGCAGGAGAGAGATCTGTTCCACGGGAGAGAATTTCGCTGATGGAGACAAAAAAATAAATAAAAATACAGTGATGGGTCATCTGCAAATACTGAAGGGGAGCTCAGCTGGCAAGTTCTGTTAACCCCTTGCAGTCCGCACACACTACAGAACTGCTTCTACTGATTGCTAGAAAGGAATTCACACTAAAATTGTTGGCTTGAGGCTGGGTTCATACCTCCAACGGATGCGGCTTGCAGCAGAGGTCCACTGCGGCCCAGTTCTCCGTTTCAGGGACAAATCAGGGCCGCATTTTTGCCTGAATTTGGCCCTGAAACATAGCCAAAGATGCACAGCATTCCTGTGAAAGCCGCTCCGCAGCCGCAACAAAGATATGTGAACCGGCTCCATGGAGAGACGGTCACAACCTCCTGTCATGCACATTGTCTTCCCTGGTTCCTCCCTTCCGTCATCATTAACAAAAAGTGTTTAAAGTGGTTGTAAACCCACTTTTTCGACTTTTACCTACAGGTAAGCCTATAATAAGGCTTACCTGTAGGTATAAAGAATATCTCCTAAACCTATACGGTTTAGGAGATATTACCCCCGCTGATTGCAGCGGCGCATGCGCAGGGGGGAATCTACGGCCAAAGGACCGGCCACCGCCGTCCTGGCCGGATTTAAATCTCCCGCGCGCACGCGCGGGAGTGACGTCATCGCCGCTCCAGCCAATCACAGCGCTGGAGCGGCGATACCCGGAAGACACGCCGAGTCAAGATGACATCTCGCTCGGCGTGCACCAGGTAAGTTCCCTACACCTCGTTCCAAGGTAAGTATTTCATAATGAGCTAATATGCGGTGCATATTAGCTCATTATGGCTTTTCCCTTGCAGGTCTAAAAAAATATATATATATTTTTTTGCGGTTTACAACCGCTTTAAGCAACATTGTGTTCAGTGTCCGCCTATCACGGAGGCGCTCTCTCGTCCTGGTTTGGTGTCCGCCTATCACGGAGGCCCTCTCGTCCTCAGACGAGAGGGCCTCCGTGATAGGCGAACACTGAACACAGTGCCTCATGGGAAGCTGAATGTTCCGCCTATCACGGAACAGAAGACGTCGGAGGCGCGGCTTTTGAAAAATCGTACAGCCGCGATTCGCATGGAATAAGGTAAGGGCACGGACGGTCTGGTGGGGCAGGTCTGGCATGTAATGGGGCACGGTCTGGCATGTAATGGGGCACGGTCTGGTCATGTAATGGGGCACGGTCTGGTCATGTAATGGGGCACGGTCTGGTCATGTAATGGGGCACGGTCTGGTCATGTAATGGGGCACCGTCTGGTCATGTAATGGGGCACGGTCTGGTCATGTAATGGGGCACGGTCTGGTCATGTAATGGGGCACCGTCTGGTCATGTAATGGGGCACCGTCTGGTCATGTAATGGGGCACCGTCTGGTCATGTAATGGGGCACCGTCTGGTCATGTAATGGGGCACCGTCTGGTCATGTAATGGGGCACCGTCTGGTCATGTAATGGGGCACCGTCTGGTCATGTAATGGGGCACCGTCTGGTCATGTAATGGGGCACCGTCTGGTCATGTAATGGGGCACCGTCTGGTCATGTAATGGGGCACCGTCTGGTCATGTAATGGGGCACCGTCTGGTCATGTAATGGGGCACCGTCTGGTCATGTAATGGGGCACCGTCTGGTCATGTAATGGGGCACTGTCTGGTCATGTAATGGGGAACCGTCTGGCATGTAATGAAAGAAACATTTTTGCAAGGGAGGTGGGTGGCTGTTGGGGGGGCGCCAAAATGGAGCTTCGCTTGTGTAGGCAGAAATCCTTGCACCGGCCCTGAATATATATATGGATATATATATATATATATATATATATATATATATATATATATATAGATGGGTTCACTACACGCTGAACTATACAGAGAGGCAGTTGAGGGTGGTTAAAAACAAAGGATATGGTTTATTCTTCCATATTGCTGGATACAAGTGCAAGCATCAAAACAGCATAAACAAAACAAAACATAAAATAAACCCTGGCCGCTTGGGGCATCTACCTTCAGAACACAGGAACCTACCTATGGAGTCTGGCACAGCCTACTGCTGGGCAGACACTGCTGGTCACTCAGCAGAAAAACAATAGTCGCTTTGATTTTTTTTTTATCACACAGAAAAATTAACACCACCTCACCTTCATGAGTCTTTTCAGCTCACTGCCCTCCTCAGATCAGTAGTGATCCTCTGCATAACTTGTAAAGGCCTTAATTGCCTCATTCTGAACAACTGAAACTATCCAAGGTCCTTAAACCTGATAGCAATTGGTGCATTGTCTAAACAAACACCCACAGATTTACCTGACTTCTTGTCACAATATATATATATATATATATATATAACACATATGCATATCCCTGCATGTCAGCAGCCTAGTTCTAAGTTGGAGAAATGTAATTCAGCGTCTCTCGGACGGAAGGAATTATTCTGATTAGCTTTGCATAATAACATATTTAACAGGGAGTTATTTTCATTGAAGCAGCCTTCATGTAAACGGATTAATGTGTGCGGTTGTCACCGCCACCAGCACTCTTCTGCCTGTCTGCTCTCATCAGACGCGCTCCTCGCACTCATCGCTCCACATGCTCTGTGAGTCTCCGCACACATTGGGTATCACGACGCTCCGCTGGTCACTGACCGCACAGGAAGAAGATGCCATACTGGGGATGACAGGGGAAGGCTTCGGACACTGAATACACACTGCCTGGTGTGCTAGAGGAAAAGTCCAGTTTTGTCACTAATGATAAATAATACATAATGGCTACACAAGTCATTTTATAAAGTCGATGGGATCGCTGCCCTGTGACTTCATTGTTGCCGAGATTCTGGCATTGAGTGCTTCATGCCTAGGGGGATGCTGGGGTTCCTTTCAACATTACGGGCTCACTTATGGCAACCACTTTTTAAACCCACAGTTGACAGTCAGTTTACAGGCATTCAGGTGGCAATAGTGCTGCCTCTTGCACACCTGTTTTTTGACCCAGTGGGAATTTATTTTCCTTACCCAACAGTGATTTTACTATCAACTACTGCACTACAACTAGAATAGCCAGTGTGGTCTCATTGACATCGATGCTTGAGTTTGATAGGCAGCAGGGGTGTATTTAGGTTTTGTGCTGCCCTAGGCTAGGCTTAACTAAACTCGCACACCCCATAATTTAAATATGACACACCCCTTCCTGAAAAGGCTACGCCCCTTTATATTTAAGACTTCCTGTTTGGCTATGGGGTAGGAAGTGAAGGGAAAAAGGGAAATCTCTGCAATGGGACAGGAATGGTAAAAAAATAAACTGACAGGGGCTATAACCGCCCCCCCCCCCCCTTACTCTATCCAAAATGAAAAATAAAGTTAAGTGCCCATAGTTCTACTTTAAGCACAAATTTCTGATAATTTTATGGAGAGGACTAAGAAGATTTAACCATGCCAATGGTGCAGCAGAACCCCCCCCCCCCCCACACACACACACAGTTGCAGAATGCCGGCCGCCTGCATACCAGAAGCAGTGCAGGCGTTTTATGGGGGCGCTAGACTAATTTGCCTGCCCCATAAGACTGCTGCTACACTAACAGTGTAGCACAAGCCGGCGGGGACTCTTTTTGTGCTGCCCCTCTGCAAAGTGCTGCCCTAGGCCTGGGCCTTGTTGGCCTAGGCCAGGATACAGCGCTGATAGGCAGTACTGCTTTATTAAAGTAGACATGCTGAGTTAGGGCACTTTCACACTGGGGCGGGGGGCCTCGGCAGGGCGTTGTTTTAGCGGCGCTTTTTGGCCGCTAGCATTTTTTTTTTGATAAAAGCACCCCTGTGCTTCCTAGTTAGTACTTGTACTATATCATTTGGATATTAGCATAAGAGTCCTCATACAAGTTACTTGTAAATATGTAATTTCTTACTTGATCTCGGAAGCAGGCACGGGTCATTAAAGATGTGGGCATCTGAAGCCAGCTACTGTGTATTTCCAGGATTCGGTGCAACTGGCTACCCAGCATGCACCTCGCAATCCCACGACTGCTCAGTGAAGCCACTAAGCATCTCTGTCTCTTCCCGACAGGTTGCCATAGCAATGGTGGTGTCGGCGGAAGTTCCTGCCCCTTTGCTATAGCAACCTGTCAATCATGACATCCCAGGCCACCCGCCAGCATCATTTCCGGTCTGGAAATAACGCGATATTTCGTCACTAGGCGATTCGCAATGGCTCCTGGCATACATGACGCCGCTATCCCAGGAACCCTTGTAAATCACCTAGTGACAAAATGGCCTAGGCGGGGAAACCGAAAGTGTTGTAGAAGAAAAGTTAAAAAAGGTATTTACAAAGAAAAACATATATATATATTTTGTTGCCATTTTTTATAGCATTTAGGATGGGCATGTACATAATTGTACTTTCAAAAAATGGGTGGAACTCCGCTTTAAGTTGGAAAAAAAACAGCCCACTAAGTAATGCTGTGAGGAGGGACAGGGGTGGCGTTGTGGGCTTGAGCCACTCTGTGTGTGTTTATGGGCAAAGGCAATGCGGCTCAGGAGTAAGCCCACAGGTGTGCCCCCCTAACAAGCGCTATAAACAAAATAAGACCAACAATTTAAAAAAACAAAACAATATTTTTTTACTTTCTGCTATAAAAAAAATAAAAAAAAATAAATAAATGTGTTCATGAATTTAGGCCAATATGTATTCTGCTACATATTTTTGTTAAAAAAAAAAAATACCAATAAGCGTATATTGATTGGTTTGAGCAAAGGTTATAGTGTCTACAATCTATGGGATATACACTTTAATTTGTATTTATTCATTTTTTATACTAATAATGACAGTGATCAGTGACCTATAGAGGGACTACGATATTGTGGCAGACAAATCGCACACTAACTGCCACTTTTGACACTTTGTGGGAGCCAGTGACACCAATACAGTGATCTGTGCTAAAAGTAGGCACTGTCACTGTACTAATGACACTGGCTGGGAAGGGGGTTAACATCTAGGGGGATCAAATGGTTATATGTGTGCCTAACCAGTGTTTGTGTGTACTGTGTGATGCTTTTACTAAGGAAGGTGATAGATTCTGTGCAAAAAAAGGAAATCCATCACTTTACCCCTATCAGAATGGAGCTCTGCCTTGTTTACATGGGCAGAGCTCAGTCCTGTGTGTCCCCCCAATGATCGGCAGGTGTTGTCTGACATTTATTGGCCGGCACCCACTAATTGGCTACTGCTGTGACTAGTCATAGCAAAAGCAGCGCACCCCCTACCCAAAAGTGCAGAATAACGTGTGTGTGTGTGTGTGTGTATATATATATATATATATATTGTAAGGGGTTAGCTCGGTAGCGGGGGTGTGTGACCCCCTGGATGGGTTCACTACACACTGAACTATACAGAGAGGCAGCCGAAGACGGTTGAAAACAAAGAGTTTGGTTTATTCTTCCATATTGCTGGAAACAAGTGCAAACATCCAAACAGCATAAACAAAACTAAACATAAAATACACCCTGGCCACTTGGGGGCGTCTACCTTCACCCCACAGGAACCTATCTATGGAGTCTGGCACAGCCTACTGCTGGGCAGACACTGCTGGTCATACAGCAGAGAAACAATAGTCTTTTTGATTTTTATCACACAGAAAAATTAACAACCACCTCACCTGATCAGAAGTCTTTCTCACTGCTCTCCTTAACTCAAAAAGCCTCAGGATGCAGCAATCAGTAGTCATCCTTTGGAAAACTTATAGAGGCCTTAATTGCCTCATTCTAAACAGCTGAAGTTTTCCAACGCCCTAAACCTTTCTGGCTAGTAGTAATTGGTGTATTGTCTAAACAAGGCAGAAATGTATCTCCCGTCTGTGACAACACCCACAGATTTACCTGACTTCCTGTCACTATATATATATATATATATATATATATATATATACAGTGCAGAAAATAAGTATTTGAACACCCTGCTATTTTGCAAGTTCTCCCACTTGGAAATCATGGAGGGGTCTGAAATTGTCATCGTAGGTGCATGTCCATTGTGAGAGACATAATCCAAAAAAAAAATTCCAGAAATCACAATTTATGAATTTTTAACTATTTATTTGTATGATACAGCTGCAAATAAGTATTTGAACACCTGTCTATCAGCTAGAATTCTGACCCTCAAAGACCTGTTAGTCTGCCTTTAAAATGTCCACCTCCACTCCATTTATTATCCTAAATTAGATGCACCTGTTTGAGGTCATTAGCTGCATAAAGACACCTGTCCACCCCATACAATCAGTAAGAATCCAACTACTAACATGGCCAAGACCAAAAAGCTGTCCAAAGACACTAGAGACAAAATTGTACACCTCCACAAGGCTGGAAAGGGCTACGGGGAAATTTCCAAGCAGCTTGGTGAAAAAAGGTCCACTGTTGGAGCAATCATTAGAAAATGGAAGAAGCTAAACATGACTGTCAATCTCCCTCGGACTGGGGCTCCATGCAAAATCTCACCTCGTGGGGTCTCAATGATCCTAAGAAAGGTGAGAAATCAGCCCAGGACTACACGGGAGGAGCTGGTCAATGACCTGAAAAGAGCTGGGACCACCGTTTCCAAGGTTACTGTTGGTAATACACTAAGACGTCATGGTTTGAAATCATGCATGGCACGGAAGGTTCCCCTGCTTAAACCAGCACATGTCAAGGCCCGTCTTAAGTTTGCCAATGACCATTTGGATGATCCAGAGGAGTCATGGGAGAAAGTCATGTGGTCAGATGAGACCAAAATAGAACTTTTTGGTCATAATTCCACTAACCGTGTTTGGAGGAAGAAGAATGATGAGTACCATCCCAAGAACACCATCCCTACTGTGAAGCATGGGGGTGGTAGCATCATGCTTTGGGGGTGTTTTTCTGCACATGGGACAGGGCGACTGCACTGTATTAAGGAGAGGATGACTGGGGCCATGTATTGCGAGATTTTGGGCAACAACCTCCTTCCCTCAGTTAGAGCTTTGAAGATGGGTCGAGGCTGGGTCTTCCAACAAGACAATGACCCGAAGCACACAGCCAGGATAACCAAGGAGTGGCTCTGTAAGAAGCATATCAAGGTTCTGGCGTGGCCTAGCCAGTCTCCAGACCTAAACCCAATAGAGAATCTTTGGAGGGAGCTCAAACTCTGTGTTTCTCAGCGACAGCCCAGAAACCTGACTGATCTAGAGAAGATCTGTGTGGAGGAGTGGGCCAAAATCCCTCCTCCAGTGTGTGCAAACCTGGTGAAAAACTACAAGAAACGTTTGACCTCTGTAATTGCAAACAAAGGCTACTGTACCAAATATTAACATTGATTTTCTCAGGTGTTCAAATACTTATTTGCAGCTGTATCATACAAATAAATAGTTAAAAAAATCATACATTGTGATTTCTGGAATTTTTTTTTTGATTATGTCTCTCACAGTGGACATGCACCTACGATGACAATTTCAGACCCCTCCATGATTTCCAAGTGGGAGAACTTGCAAAATAGCAGGGTGTTCAAATACTTATTTTCTGCACTGTATATGAAGATTCTGCACAACGCGGCCGCTCTGTACCAGTTAATCTATTATGGGGCAGTCGGCAAGAAATTATTTTAGAATAACATAAAAAGTTGTCACGAGAAAAGGAATAAAGAAGACATCTTTAAATGTATTCACCAAAAACGGAAATCACCTTTGTGGATGGAGTGGCCCTTAAAGCAGACCTTCAGTAATTTTTTCATCTTTCCATCTATTAAATCTTCTGCCTTTGTTGTTTTAACTTTGGATAGTAAAACATTTTTTTCTGTCAGTAAATACCTTATACAGCCCACTTCCTAGACACATCATGCACATCTCTCTCTCTCTCTAACTCTCGTGAGAGTTTGACAGGAAGGTAGGGGACACGAGTCATATGAGGGCCAATGAGAGCGGCAGAGCTGGAGGTGTGCCTCTGCGTGTCTGTGTAAATCCAGGAAGTGAACAGGCAGCGGCTTCAGCTGCCCACAGATAAAATGGCTGCAGCCAGACTCTGTGGAGGGATATTTCTGCAGCATATTTGGCAAGTACAGAAACCCAGTATATATAAAATATGCAAAGTGCTTGGAGGGAAGCTTCAGAATGGCAAAGATGTTTTTATTACAAATAATGTGAGCAGACTGCAGTTCCTCTTTAACACCAAACTAGCTAGCATCAGAAAAGTCCATGGTAATCAGATCTGTGAAGCGTTAATGACGCGGGAGGAAGATGGACCCTGTACCGAGGAATGAGATGTTGTATGGGAGATAAAACGTACCCAACGCCAGCAGATGGCCAGGTGGCGATATAATGGCTTGTTAACTTTGAGGCGAGGGCATAAATGTTTTCTCCTTGAATTACTTGATTGACTCGGCTCGGAGAGAGCCGGGATTTTATGATTCACTGGATGGAAGTTTTTCCATCTCGATGGAGATGCCGAGTGGCACTTTCCGCCTTCCCCGCAACACAGCTGTAAACTTTATGAAATATCCAGAAAGTGATTTCAGCTTTCATTTATAACTCGGAACAAGCGAGATGGCGAGAGAGAGAGAACTTTCCAGATTTCATTAAGTTCATCCATCTTCCCTCCAGTTCTGAAGGGCCGACCAATGTATTCACAACCTAAGATGACGGCAAAGGAACATAGAAAAAGAGAGATAGATAGAGAGAGAGAGAGAGAGAGAGAGAGAGAGAGAGAAACATAGATAGATAGATAGATAGAGAGAGAGAGAGATGTAGCATTACCCCCATTGGAGCTGCTGGATTTTTGGGGCGGCGTGTTACCACGTGGCTCCTCCGAATTCTTTAGGGGCGAGTGATGCGTATGTGCATAAACAGAAGTAAAGGAATGTCCACGACAGGTGCTCTTTGCTGTGCTCTTTATTACCCAGCCGGGTACAAACAATAAAACTTGTGGTGAGGAAAGTAAAGTTGAAAAGGAGGAAGGAACAGCAGATTCAGGTGTAATGATCCCTGCTCCCAAACGTAACACTTCCGCCGGAGTGGGTTCAGTGTACCCGGACAGGCCTCTCTCACTGACCTGGGAGCCGGAGTATCACTCGGACAATTATAGGAAGAAGTCTCTGCCACAGACCCTCCTTGGTGAAATTGAACTTAGGAGAAAGTCTCTGCCACAGACCCCTCTCAATGAGCCTTTAGAAAGATACCTCTGCCACAGGTCCCCTCTGGGTAGAATTTTTGGAGATATGCCTCCTTGGCTGAATTACGTCTGGATCTCCTTCAACTTGTCGCCCAGGTACCGACTGACAGGTGATCAGTCCTGCAGTGTCCGGATACCTGTGATCCCCGGTGGTTTCGTACAAGCCCTATTGGACCGCCAGCCTCTCCATGGCGCTCCTCAGATCGACTCCCCACCGAACTGCACCCATCTTGGGATCTTCAAAGGAGGGAACCCAGTCGCTCACTGGATCCCCATCACTGGTTCAGATGCTCTGGGCCAACATGGCCCCAGAACCAGGAATACCGCGTAGCACGCACGCCCCGGCCAGGTAGGCCATGACGCCGGGGCGCCATGATGTGGACACCCTAAAGATGGGTGCCACACTGGACGAAGAAGACCCAGAACAATGACGTCTGTCCCATAAATAACCTTCCCAGCATGCACAGCAAGGACAAACCCTCGTGATTGGCTGCTGGGAAGAGCACCCAAACCTCGACTCTACTGCTGCCACCTGCAGCACCAGTGTTGGAAGAACACCCCGATAGGGCAGAATGACCCACAGCACAGCCAAGCTGAGACAGAGGCCATATTTTCACACCTAACAATCATGATCAGAGTCTAACTATACTCTGATCTATACTTAAATTTGACTGGCACCAGTACTATATAGTACATAGGCGCTACAGAAATAGATAGCTAGATAGAGAGATAGATAGATATCTAAATAAAAATATGTAATGACATAAAAACTAAAAAAAAAAAGTCCCAGTGAGTAAATCATGTGACAAATAAATCCAGAGAATAAACGATAATAGAAAGTCCTCCAATGGAAGAATGGGTAAGTGTATAAAATGACAAAGTATGGTGACGTCTCCTGTGACTTCAAAAAAAGACAACACAGAGTGCAAGCTTACCATCTGTACAAGCTTTTGAGCCCAGCCATGGCCTTTAACCCTCCAATAGCCTCCAATAGCCAATCAGACCAAATACTGCTGAAGACTGTTGATAATATCTGCAGTCAGCAGTCATACATTTGAATCCACACTCGATGTAGATGTTCACAGTAATCCGGAAAAATAATGGAAAGGAATCCTCATAGGTAAACCCGGGTAGTTTTTAATGATTAAAAAATTACTTACACACATGAAAATTTCCAATAAAAAGAGCAATAAAAAACAAGCCGGTCGGCAGCAATACGAATGCCCGTGCAAATGAGACATAGAACAGTGCGGTGACGTCAGCACGTCGCTCCGACCTATGCGTTTCGCCACAAGCCTGAGATCGTCCTGGGGACGAAAAGCACCAGGAGCATCCTGCTGCGTTCCTGTCATGTCCGCCACTTACCGGATCAGTTGGCAGAGGCAGAGATGATTTGATCCTTTCTCCTGATAGGCAGGAAGTCGAATAAGAGAATGATGAGCCCCACTTGACCTTATGCCATTGGATGACGGCAGCGACGTCAATCGTCACTTCCGCCCAACAGACCTAAAAGGGACAATTGTTTTTCTTACTGAAGAAAATTTTTTATTTTATTTTTAATTCCTGTTAAGTGTAAATGTGAGATCTGAGGCCTTTTTGATCCCGGATCTCACATTAAAGAGGTGCTGTCATGTTTTTTTTTTCTATTACAAGGGATTTACAAGTGATCCACATTTGTTTTTTAAAGAAACAGTGTGAAAAATAAAAAATAAATAAAAAAAATTAAAAGTGCCTCGTTCCTTCTCTCTCGCGTGTAGAAGTGTTCAAACCACACATGTGAAGTATCACCACGATCGTTGGAGCGAGAGCAATAATTCTAGCAAAAGACCTCCTGTAACTCAAAACTGGTAACCTCTAGAAATTTAAACATCATCTATGGAGATTTTTAAGTGTCAAAGTTTGTTACCATTCCACGTGCGGCACAATTTTAAAGCATGACATGTTTAGAATCAATTTACTCGGCGTAACATTGTCTTTCACAATATAAAAAAAAAATGGGCTAACTTTACTCTTTTCTTATTTTTTTTTATTTAAAAATGGTTATTTTTTCCCCAAAAAATTGCGTTTGTACTGTAAGACCACTGCGCACATACGGTGTGACAAAGTATTGCAACAGCCACCATTTCATTTTCTAGGGTGTCTGAAAAATTATATATATAATATTATAAAAGGTTGGGGGATCCAAGGAATTTTTTTATACCAAAAAAAAAAAAATAATGTTTTTAACATGTAAACACCAAGTGTAAAAAATAAGCCCGGTCCTTAAGTGGTTAATATTGCCATGAATAAATTATTCCGATTTCTCAATCTCCACTCTGTCCACTTTCGTCACATCACCTGAACGACTAAAGTAGTGACGAATAAATAGTCAGTGTGTGCTGGCGGACGTGTGCTGCGTGTTCTCAGTACTGTCAGGCTCAGAACTCGGCACTTTCCCCGGCCGGAAAGGCAGCCACTGGAGTAATTATCTTATAAATGTTACGGGGAGGAAAGTCATTACTCGGGTACAATTCGTCCTGTTGGCGTCCCCCGAGCAGCGGAACAATATGTAGTCACTACAGAGGGAAGCGTGAGAAGTATTGCGGGCGAACACGCAGCGAGCGTCGCCCGCAGGTAATGTGATGTGGACGCAGGGCCTGAACTGCCATCAATCCATCTCGTTAAGTGGCGGCAAAGCAGCTGCCATGTAAGCGAAGGCGAGCAGCAGGCGGGAGGCGGTAATGGAAGGAGGACCGGGGGAGCCGTACAGCAGATATTTATCATTATTTTCTGTGTTGCCGGACATGTCTGTGACCCTGCCGGGAGACGTGTATTGTTCTCTGTACCATATAAAAGTAATACTGTCCGGCTGCTGCTCAAAATGACACCAAGTTCCCCGTCCATTACGCAGCTCTGATGACATTGCAGTATGCGAGAATGGAGCCTTAGCCTAGGTTTCCACTAGTGCGACCTGAAAGTCCTGATGTAATTTTTTACACGATTTGAAGCAATGCCTGTGTATTCTTGAGGTCTATGGACCAAAATAGTGCAGGGACTACTTTGAAGTTGCTGCGACTTGAAGTTGCACAGATATGAACGGTACTCATTGGGAATCATGGGGTACTACTTGTCATGCGACTTTGCAGTCCCACGTTGCAGGAGTAGAAACAGAGCCTCATGCCACGTACACACGATCGGAAATTCCGTCAAGAAAACCGTGGATATTTATTGGCTCAAACTTGTGTTGCATACACACGGTCACACAAAATTCTGAGCATGTGTAGGATGGATTCCGAGCATGCGTAGGATTTTTAGCACGTCAGATATGCATACAGACGATCGGAATTTCCGACAAGATCTTTTCCCGTCTGAGAATTTGAGAACCAGCTCTTAAATGTTTGCTCTAAAAAAATCTGACAGAAAAAGTCGAATGGGGCCTACACATGGCCAGAATTTCTGACCAAAAGTTCACATCAAACTTTTCTTGATGGAAATTCCAATCGTGTATGCGGCATTGGTGTGAGAATGAGTCCCAAGATGAGTGAATGTGTCTGGTAGACAGAGAGGGCTATATTCTCGTATCCCGGCGTAAATGGCAGCAGGGCGTAGCGTATCGTATTTACGATACGCCACCGCAAGTTTGGACGCAAGTGCCGTATTCTCAAAGCACTTGCGTCCTAAGTTACGGCGGCATAGCGTAAATGGCCCGGCGTAAGCCTGGGTAATTCAAATGTGGTAGAGGTGGGCGTGTTTTATGTAAATGTGTTGCGACCCCACGTTTTTGATGTTTATTTTGAACGGCGAATGCGCCGTCCGTGGAGGTTTCCCAGTGCGCATGCACGAAATCACTTTGCAAATAGTCAATGCTTTCGACGTGAACGTAACTTACGTAAATCCCTATTCGCAAACGACGTAAATGACGTAAAATACGACGCCGTCCCGATGTCTATACTTAACATTGCGTATGCATCACCTACGCAAAGTTACCCCCTTATATAGCAGGGGTAATTTTACGCTTACGCAAACAACGTAAAATACGACGACCGGGCGCAATTACGTTCGGCAATCGGCGTATCTAACTCATTTACATTTTCCCCGCTGCTAATCAACGGAAGCGCCACCTAGCGGCCAGCGTATAATTGCACACAATTATACGCCGGCGTAGACAAGTTACTTCGGCGGAAGAAGCCTATTTTTTTTTAACGTATCTGCCTTTGAGAATCGGCGTAAACATACACAGAATTGAAATTACGGCGGCGTATGTGGAGATACGCCATCGTAACAGCTTTGAGAATCTGGCCCACTGTGTCTCCAGCGATCAGAGAGTGAATTCAAAGATCAATGAGTGTCTGGAAGTCAGAGAGTATGGCTGGAGACTAGAAAGTATGGCCATAAGTCTTTAGGTCAGAGATGAAGTGTAGGTACCAATGCTGATGTACTGTAGCTGGGCTGAGTAAGTTCGCATCCAAGGCTAGGATTCTATTATTGCTTGCCAAGAATGTGGGAAAATCACGCACTGGCAGGTACAGAAACACAATGCCATTTAGCACAAGTACAGCAGTGCCATTATAGTATAACTCAAGGCAAAGGTTGTTTTTATGTTTTGGATAGAGTGGAGAGGGATTAGAAAGAGATTCACTCTTTCTATTTGCCCTACTTACCATTATTAAAAGTCACAAAATCACAATTTGGGTTGTCACCAGAAAAGTAATAGAAGAGAAATCTTCCAATCTTCCAATGAGGACATTAGTTCTGGTGAGCTGGGGGTCCACAAGGGATTCCCTTATTTGCAGGGATTTCCTCTCACTTCCTATTTGGCTATGGCATAGGAAGTGAAGGAAAATCTCCCCAGTGGAACACATATTGTGGAAAAACAAAAATCGAACCCTCCCTTACTAAATCCAAAATTTCAAGATTTGCCTATAGTTCTACTTTAAGACCCTCCCACAGTTAGTGCAGGATGTGATACTGCTGCCTCCTGAATGTGTTCCCCCACCCCAGCCGAATGGGAATTTTGCATTGAAAAACTGTATCACAACCACAATCACAATTTTGGGTTGTCACCAAAAAATTAATAGAGTGGAAAATCTTCCAATGGTGAAACTAGTTCCAGTGAACTGGGGGTCTACAAGGGATTCCCTTATTTGCAGAGATTTCCTTTCACTTCCTGTTTTCCAATGGGACAGGGAGTGAAGAAAAATCTCCACAATGGTACACAGATGGTAAAAAAATATCTTCCAGGAGATATTACCCTCCCTTACTCCCTTATCAAAAATAAAAAAATAAAGTTTTGCCTATAGTTCTACTAATGGCAACCCCACACATCTACAAACGCACATGCTACTCCGCGTGGTGCCGTAGCATCATGCAGTTTGGTAAACCACTTTTGGAAAATAATCAAGGAGTTTTTTTCCCACATTTCTTGCACGCAAGGCAGCCCAACGAAATTAGTGGGCTGCCCTGCATGGAAATGTGCCTGCACTTGCTGAAACCTGTAGGTGTGAACCAAGCCTAAGGCTGGTTTCTCACGTGGGGTCTCCGTTATGCGCATCCACCTGCTCAGCAGTGGATCTCTCCGCTGATTCCCACTGAGCAGGCGGTTGACAGGTCTGTGTCCGCTCCGCATGACACAGCCACGCTGTTCTCTATAGGACTTTCAGATGGAAACGGACCTCATGTCAGTTTCCATCCAACTATCGTACGATCTGATGGACAAATGGGGAAAGGATCCCCTATGCGTCGGTTTGTAGTGGGCAGGTTCGAATGCTGGTGGATGTCCCCCACTCCATAGAGAGCAATGGCTTGTCTGATCAGGACAGGTGGACCTGATCGGAACGCCCGACCAATCTAAGAGGGAAAAGCCAAAATTGCTAAAATCTGACCACAGGTTGACCATTCCTTGTAAGCAATCTAAACTTGTAGCAATCTAATTGACCATTTTTCTTTAACTCTTCCAATAGCTAAATGCCATAAGGTTCTTACTAATTGTACAGAAATTAAAGGGGTTGTAAAGGAAAAAAAATGTTTTCATAATAAGCATCCTTTACCTGCAGACATTCCTCTTTTCACTTCCTCATTGTTCATTTTTGCTCAGAAGTTGCTCTATTTCTTCTCTGTTCTGTTCACTTTCTGCTTGTCTGATTGTTACTCACCACCGTGAAGGGAGACTTTACTGCGGTGGTCAGTGACGCGCTCGCCCCCTTTCTGGGAACTACATCTGTGCGGCAGGACGCTCTCTTTGTGTTAGAGACTTCAAGGAGGTGTGAATTACTGGGCGTGCCGCAATGCATACTGGGAAATGTAGTTCTTACATGAACGAGCGCCGTAAACCAGGAAGTGAATGCGAGAACAGAAACTAGAATGCCGGAGGTGATATAGATGAAGGAATTTAATAGGTATTTACTTGTTTTTTAACAGAATCATTACACTATTCTGTCTGTCTACTTTGCAAACATTAATTTTAGGCAATTTTTTTTTTTCTTTACAACTCCTTTAATAGTTTAGACTGTCATATTATGGAGATCATACTAAAACGAGATTGTATGCAGAAAGTCTAGAGTATAAGTGATACCCTAGACTGGATAACTAGAATATTTATGTTTTATTGCTCCTCCTTGACACTCTGTGTATCAATGTGGATTTGGAATCATTTTTGAAATTGTATAAGGCCAATCAAGTGCCGGGTGTCACCACTTTGAAATCGCTCCAATGCTTCACATCTGACGGCTGGGACAGCTGCGGTGTTACAATCAAGCAGAGGCGTCTGTTCTGCGTTCCCCCGATTGGCTAAGTTATTAAGTTTCCGTTGATTAGCGAAAGGTTTTTAAATATACATAAAGCATCCGGCAGACACAAGTCAATTGTGTTTGTGGCAGTTTCATTTTGGTTAATTACATGTTTAAATTGATTGGTGGAAGAGTCGAGGCTAATTTGCCGGGGTTATAATTTCGTTTTCTCAGCTGTCAAAGTAAATGCATTAAAATAACACACCCGGCCCCAAATCTCGCCATTTTCCCCGGCCCGACGTACATATTAATTAAACACAGCTGATTAAAATAATGGCGCGTTCAAATATTCATCATCTTCCCAATAGAGGCTCCTCGCCGTCGGTCCCCGAAAATATCGCGGCATGAATTTTAATTTCGTTTTGCATTTCAAAGCTTCTCCTCTTTTTCTTACACGAGACTTTTTAATTCACACCGACTTCTATCAATACTTCAAGATAAAAGACAAGCCAAAGGTTTTATGTAAATTATTAATTACGCATAGAAAGGCGAAATGAAAGCAGTGCAGGCGTTGGGGGGGATTCGGTTTTGTCAAACAGCCAGGTGACGCGGACGGGCAGGCGTCGTGGGGTGTTAAGCACTTTTAAAGATAAATTGTTTCAAATGCAGTTTTTTAAACTAACCTCAGTTGGCTTGTTGAGGCTCCCCTAAAAGATTTTGTCTGTTTCTTCTATTACATCATTATGGGCATGTGGAGATAGGATGGAAGTCAGAAAGTGTAGCCGGAGGTCAGAAAGTGTGTTCAGAGATTAATGATTGTGTCTGGAGGTCAGAAAGTATGGCCAGAGATCAAAGACCTCTTTTTGATGTCAGAGAGTATGTCCGGAGCTCAATAAGTATATTTAAAGGCCAGAGAGTATGTCCAAAGATCAGAAGGTATGGCCAGAAGTTAAAGACCTCTTTCTTGAGGTCAAAGGGTGTGTCCGGAGATCAAGGAGTGTGTGGAGGTCAGCGAGTGTGTCTGAAGATCAAAGAGGGTAGCTAAAGTTCAGGAAATATATGGAACAGGTCAAAGACCTCTTCTTGAGGTCAAAGAGTGAGTACAGAACTTGGGTGTATCTAGAGGAAATGGCCAGCGTTTAGAACGTATGCTGAGAAGTCAAAGACCTCTTCTTGAGGTCAGAGAGTGTGTCCGGAGATCAAGTAGTGTGTCTAGAGGTCAGAGAGCATGGCCAAAAATCAGAAAGTAAGGCCAGAGGTCAAATACCTCTTCTTGAGGTCATTGAATGTGTCCAAGGATCAAGGAGTGTGTCTGGAGGTCACAAAGTGTGTCCGAAGACCAAAGAGTGGGGGCTAGAGTTATGTACGTTTGGTCAGAGGTTAAAGACTTCTTCCTGAGGTCAGAGAGTATGCCTAATAGTGTATCTAGAGGTCAGATAATTTTTTCAGAAAAAATGGCCAAAAATCAAAGCCCTCTTCTTGAGGTCAGAGAATGTTTTCAGGGGTCAGAGATTGTGGAGGTCAGAAAGCATGTCTGAAGATCAGAGAGTGTGGCTAGAGTTCAGGAAATAAGGCCAGAGGGGAAAGACATATTATTGTGGTCAAAAAGTGTGTCAACAGTTTAACCGTGTATGTAGAGGTCAGAGAGTATGGTCAGAGTTTAGAAAGTTTGGCCAGAGGTCAAAGACTACTTCTTGAGCTTGGGTCCTCAGCATGTCCTGAGATCAATGAGTGTGTCTAAAGGTCAGAGAGTATGGCCAGAAGTCAGAAAGTATGGCCCGAAGTCTAAGACCTCTTCTTGAGGTCAGCAAATGTGTCCAGGAATCAAGGAGTGTGCCTATACGTCAGAAAGTGTGTCAGAAATTGAAATAGTGATTGGAGTTCAGGAAGTCTGGTCAGAGGTTAAAGACTTCTTCCTTAGGTCAGAGAGTGTGTCTGGAGCTTAATAGTGTATCTAGGAGGTCAGAGAGTATGGCCAGAGTTCAAACATCTCTTTTTGAAGTTAGAGAGTATGTTTGAAGATCAAGGGTTTTGCTAGAGTTTAGGAAGTATGGGCAGAATTCAATGCCCTCTTCTATATCATGATAGTAACGCAATCCACCGGTAACAGCAGTCGAAGGAGCAGAATGATGCACGCCCCAAAATCAGAACAGGCTGGATGATTTACATGTTCCAGCCTGCCTGTGCCGGCCACCTGCAGTAAATGTACTGTGGGCAGTCAGCAAGTAGTTAAAGCTGAGGTCCACACAAAAAGTGAACCTCCGCTTTTTGTTACCCTCCCCCCTCCAGTGTCACATTTGGCACCTTTCAGGGGTGAGTGGTGCAGATATCTGTATAATAGAGGTATTTGCACCCACTTCCGGGCATAGATAGCCGCAGGTATCTACACCACTCGCAGTAGGGAACTGGGCAGTGAAGCCGCAACGCTTCACTTCCTGATTCCCTCACCGAAGATAGAGGGTGGGGGCAGCCGAGAGACGAACGATTGCTTGTCTTCTGCTGCCAACATCGCAGGCACCCTGGACAGGTAAGCGTCCATTTATTAAAAGTCAGCAGCTGCAGTATTTGTAGTTTGCATAGGCTCTAAAAGGCGTCCAAAAAAGGTAAATAGTGGGCGCCATGCTGGGCGCTCGCAGTTCACTCAGCGTTGTGTTAGGAAAGCGAATGATTATTCGTTTTGCTAACACTGAACCGCCTCTCCGCCAATCAGGTGCTCGGGTCTGTTACCTGTCACCTGATTGGCTGAAACGACACCCGCTGTGATTGGATGCCTATCAATTGATATGCACACTGGCAGAAATTGATGGGTACAGTGGCAGCAATTGATGGGCACAGTGGCGGCAATTGATGGGCACAGTGGCGGCAATTGATGGGCACAGTGGCGGCAATTGATGGGCACAGTGGCGGCAATTGATGGGCACAGTGGCGGCAATTGATGGGCACAGTAGCGCCAATTGATGGGCACAGTAGCGCCAATTGATGGGCACAGTAGCGCCAATTGATGGGCACAGTAGCGGCAATTTATGGGTACAGTAGCGGCAATTTATGGGTACAGTGACTGCGTTTGATGGGCACAGTGGCTGCGTTTGATGAGCACAGTGGCTGCGTTTGATGGGCACAGTGGCTGCGTTTGATGGGCACAGTGGCTGCGTTTGATGGGCACAGTGGCTGCGTTTGATGGGCACAGTGGCTGCGTTTGATGGGCACAGTGGCTGCATTTGATGGGCACAGTGGCTGCATTTGATGGGCACAGTGGCTGCATTTGATGGGCACAGTGGCTGCGTTTGATGTTTTTTTTTTTTCAGTTTACTTGCGCCCCCCCAAAAAATTTGAACACCAGCTGCCACTGGTGCTGTACATAGATTCATGAAAACATGACAGCACCCTGTCTCAGTACTCTTCTCAAGAGCCCTCAGTCCTGATGCAAGCAGTGGGGCAGACCC
Source organism: Rana kukunoris (assembly GCA_029574335.1). NCBI lineage: Eukaryota > Metazoa > Chordata > Amphibia > Anura > Ranidae > Rana > Rana kukunoris. The sequence goes on along the minus strand of CM056056.1, from coordinate 23,981,434 downwards.
CTTGGGTGGAGTTGTACAAAAATAAAAATATCTTGAAGGGTCGGTGCCAGTTTGTAGTAGTGGATGTTCCTAGGCAGGCTATATTTGCATACAAAGCCCACATATGATGTTAAGCCTCCACGATTGAAGTAAAATCCAATGAATAAAAAGGGGCAGGCTGCGGTCAGTCATGCTGGGAAGGAGAGATGCTAGATGTCCTCCAGCCAGGAAATTAGTTTGTCTCTCTCTGACTTGCTGCAGGTTCTATTGCATATTGAGTAAACCATTTCAGTACAGGAAAGGAGCCTGTGTAACCATGCATAACAGAAGGGAAGGTCGGAGTTCGGCTTTAACACTGAGGGTCGGGGAGCTCCAGCAATGACCCCAAAATCTCGGGACTGTCTGAAAACGTTTATAAATGTTTCTACCATTCTTAATGGGTTTATCACACTGCTCTGCGCCTGCCTGCAAATACTGCTGATGAGAACATTAATTTCCCTGTAATTTGTGTATTTTAAGGATCTTCTGCAGGCAAGTGTCTCATTAATAAAAATGTGATTAAGAAAACCGGGGCGGCTGTCTTCATTAACACCAGAAATGAGGTCTGACGAGTTCTCCAGGAGAGAACGTCTTCCGCATCACATTAGGAGGAACTCTCCTACGAGCGACTAGGGGAACGTGAGGGAAGAAGGGGGCGCTTTGTGAATTAAAGGGGCACTCCAGACAGCACTGTGACATTTCCAAACAATACAAAAGGGACAAATGACCCTAAATGCCCTCTGAGCTGCCTCTTCACCCCAATGGACCGACAAGCCCTTGTAGCCTGTACCACCCCCTCTCTTGTCTTGTGCAAAAGGAACATACAGTCCAACACCCTTCACCCTCATCAACTTTGTGTCATTGTCCTCCATGAAACTATACAGGGAATGAGCAGGAAAAATGGTGCATCATGGGAAGAAGGTTTTCTTTTTACCTGGCTCAGTCCTGCTACATATATATTGTTGCATACTAAATGCATTTGTGCCAAGTTTAAATCTTGCAGATACTTATTACCTCTCACAGAGATCACAGAACATCCCATGATAATGCATTCACCTCCTTTTCACTCCAGAAGGATGGTGCCCTCTTTGTTCTGGCATGATCCAGGGTCAGGGGTCTCCAAACTTTTTAAACAAAGGGCCAGTTTATTGTCCTTCATGCTTTAGAAAGGTCAGATTGTGGCCACCAGGAATATAAATGTTCTTGGCCAAGAGCGGCCAGTCCATTACTGGTGCAGCCCCCCTAGTTTTCATGCAGGGATGCATGCAGGGCACCGGACTCATACGTTTGTGTGAGTTTTTTTTTTTTCTTCCAAGCACATGATTAGAGCCTGAGGCACCAATTGGCTGGAAAAATATTGGGCTCGGGTGCAGTTTTTAAGACTAACATGGACAGGCGTTTTTAAGCTGCAAAAAACGCCCAGAAAAGTGGCTGTAAAAACGCTAGTGGAAAGTGTTGAGTATGCCCCCTTTTAGGCGTACCGACCACGTGACCTTTGGCACACTCCAGGTCATGTCTAGGTTATCTTTCCACGTTCCCATCTACGTCTCACGCAGAGACTCCAAGTACAAACTGAAATACCGACTCAGAGATGACGCAATCATGTAATCCCTGGTATCTGTGCGGTTCCTGGCTGCATTCACAAATGTCTGACATGGATCAGCCCCCCCAGCAACAGTCTGTCAGCTTGTGACCTGATAACACAAAGCTACAAAGTTGCAGTCATTGGGGGAGTGGAGACTGAGGAAATGTTTCCTCCTGCCTGAAGCAGACTGATGTTGTCATCTTAGCCTACCCAAAGTCACTGACTGGAGCACACAAATGTCAGCACCGCAGACTCTAGGTAATTCACTCACCTCCACAGAGGTGCTTACAATTTCTGGACATGTTTCTAGCAGTGACACCTCATTCACACAGGGCATATTATATTGAATTCCCACACAGGGCCATGTTTACTCATAAAGGGATGGACAGGTGTTCCATGCATCCCCCTGCAGGCAGTCCCATTGCTGACTATTAGGATACAGCAGCTGCACAGCCGTTGTGCCCCAATATAATAGTCGTGCGGGTGCATGTCCCGGAACTCACACTGTCTGCATTCAAGGACATGCACCCACCAGGGCGTTATATTGTGACACAACAGTTGTGTCCGTGCAGCTGCTGTGTCCTAATAGACTTCAATAGGACTGTCTGCACGTGCAGATAAACATGTCCCTGCGCGGGTAGATGATATAGTACACCCCCTGTGAGCAAATCATAAATAGTTGGTTTTATTTAAATCTAAATATAGAAAGACACAGTCTAACCACAAACAGGCAGCACTATGCAGAGTTCTTCTACATCATCTTTTCTGGGGGAAACAACATCAGAGATGCAAATAGGAATGTAATAATTAGCGCCGATAATTAATTCTACTTCTTCCCGCAGTGGCAGGTGTGTGTCAGGAATTGGTAGGTGTAAAGAACTTTGTCTCATCGCAGCGATACCCCACACAGTGCTCCTCCATTAATTATAGCGACCCCACACAGACTCCCACCCAGCAGAGCGCCATGACGGCTAATTACTGTGTGCAGACAGCACATTATCCGAGACGTGACAATGGTGTGTCTCATCTAAATCGTGTGTCACCACAAGAGCCAAAATACACAATGTAAACACAGATCTGTGACTGAGCCAGCGACACTTCATTATCAGGAGAATTATTGTGCGGGTGGAGAATTCATTCTAAAGATCCGAGTCTAACACGGCCGCCGCACACGACGCTGAGATTTCCACTGGAAGCGTTGTCGTTTGAATCTCGTAACAAATCAGGGATTCTAGAATATACAGATCCATTTAACACTAGACAAGTCGGTGGTGTCACTCTCTTTCATAATTTGAATAAATGAGAAATCTCATAAATGTGGGCGGGGCATAGACACAATTCGGTGCAGGAAATCTAACAAAGTGGGAGGAGCAGAGGCACAAACTACTGCAGGAAATCTCACCATTGTTGGAGGGCCAGGGACACAAAGTACTGCAGGGAAATCTCATTATTGTGGGAGGGGCAGAGACACAAACTACTGCAGGGAAGTCTCACCATTGTGGGAGGGGCAGAGACACAAACTACTGCAGGAAATCTCACCAATGTGGGAGGAGCAGAGGCACAAACTACTGCAGGAAATCTCCCCATTGTGGGAGGGGCAGAGACACAAACTACTGCAGGGAAATCTCCCCATTGTGGGAGGGGCAGAGACACAAACTACTGCAGGGAAATCTAACCATTGTGGGAGGGGCAGAGACACAAACTACTGCAGGAAATCTCACCATTGTGGGAGGGGTAGAGACACAAACTACTGCAGGAAATCTCACCAATGTGGGAGGAGCAGAGGCACAAACTACTGCAGGAAATCTCACCAATGTGGGAGGAGCAGAGGCACAAACTACTGCAGGAAATCTCACCAATGTGGGAGGAGCAGAGGCACAAACTACTGCAGGAAATCTCACCAATGTGGGAGGAGCAGAGGCACAAACTACTGCAGGAAATCTCACCAATGTGGGAGGAGCAGAGGCACAAACTACTGCAGGAAATCTCACCATTGTGGGAGGGGCAGAGGCACAAACTACTGCAGGAAATCTCACCATTGTGGGAGGGACAGAGACACAAACTACTGCAGGGAAATCTAACCATTGTGAGAGGGGCAGAGACACAAACTACTGCAGGGAAATCTAACCATTGTGGGAGGGGCAGAGACACAAACTTTTGTGGGAACATCTCACCCTTAAATGGAAACGGTCACAATATAAAGATAAGGATTGCAACAGTGTTTTCAGTTGCATGTTCCACGGTTGGCAATCTTACCCTTGGTGCACTACCAAGTCTAACTGTAAAGAAGCATGTACTTGGGAGGTGTCCTGACACTTAAGTGTTAGGAATGAGCTTGGGCATGTTTGAGATCCCACCTGCCCAAAGCCACAAGGAAGCCAACACTGCACACCGCAATTCACAGGCAGTGAGACATTTCCCGACCAGTAGCTGCACAGATGGGGAAATATCTCACTTTCCGTGATTAGCCATGTGCAGTGTCGGCTTCTTGGCGGGATCGTGCATGCCCCAGCCCATCTCTAATAAGTGCACACATGCTCTTAAAGACAAACTGCAGCTTGCTCATATAATTTGTAATAAAAACATCTTTGCCATTCTGAAGCTTCACTTCAACAACGTTGCATATTTTATATATACTGTGATTCTTCCACCGAGTCTGGTTGCAACCATTTTAACTGTGGGCAGCTGAAGCTGCTGACTGTTCACTTCCTGGATTTACACAGACACACAGAGGAACACCACCAGCTCTGATTGGCCCTCTTATGACTCATCCCTCCTCCCTTCCTGGCAAACTCTCACGAGAGAGCGAGAGCTGTGCATGATGTCATGAGCCTAGACTAATGACCAGACAAGAAACAGGAAATATCACTGGCAGAAAATACTATAAATGTATTATTATCCAAATTGAAAATAACAAGGGCAGAAGATTTAATAGATGGAAAGATGAAAAAATAACTGAAGATCCGCTTTACGTACATGGCCCTCTAATACAGGAGGTTACTTGAGAATGACAGCCCTGGAGCATGCACCTCCAGAAACAAGTCAGCATTGGCAGCTCCTTCTATCCCACAGGTTCTTTGTAAATATCATTGGATCAGTGTTACATGCCCGGAATTTCCCAGATATTAAGGATAACTTGCCACAAATTTGTGGCAGTGTTGAATTGTAAATCTGTTAACTTGCTGCACACTTGCAGAGCACTTGTAGCACAAGTTTTAATTGACACTTTTCTAATTTGTAGCAAATACACTTGGCAAGTCTCTAGCAAGAACAAAGTTGCAGTGGTATGTCTACAGCAAGAGCCCTGCCAGTCCACAGCATAAAAATTCAGCCACAGTGCCCCCCTGTGGTGGGATGACTGTTATACAACATAACTGAAACAAAACTTGCAACAGACTCGCAGAATATTTTGCAAAGAAAGTTGATCTGGAGTCATTCAATGCGGACTTGCTGCAATTGTGCAACAAAGTTGTGAAGCCTAGCAAGTCTAGCATTAGCTTAGCAAGTCATTTTCAAACTTGCGGCACATTTGCTTGCTATCTGGGTTGGCGATCACATGAGACTGTCTCTTTATAATCTCATTATAGTCTGATCCTCAGAGGGAATGTTTTCTTTCCCCGCCACCCGTTCCTCTTCACCTGCACCGAAGATGAAGGGTTAATGTACGAGCGGCCATTTATTTTTATCCTGAAATATCACAGACGGATAATGCGATTAGAGTGGGCGCTGACAGCTGCCATCGCAGCACTGTGGCATTATCCAGGCTCCCTCGGCCTGATTTGGATACAATTAAGTAGCGAGATATTGATACAAGGACAGGCAGCGAGATAATCAGGTACAGACATGAAAAGTTTATTTTTCTAGTTAAAGATCAGGAAATGTGAAGAAAGGACGCCGTTTACAGGAATTTCTCCGATACCATCTCCTGTCGGAACCGATAAGTGTGAGCGTCTTGGTGAAGGACAGACGACACGTGGGGGAGGGGAAATGCAGATGTATATCTGTTTTTAAGTATTAGATGGGGAGAAAACAAAACGTCAATTTCTACAATACACAATATTTCTTATTATTACAGGTATTTACATTATGCTGGCGTATAAGACGACCCCCTATTTTTCCAGCTAAAATTTTGGTTTTAGGATATACTCGTCGTATAAGATGACCCCCTTCCTACTAGTCTTTCTGGAAGCTGAGGGGTAGCCGGAACAACCACTGACAGGAAAAAACACTGACAGGAACAGGCTTTATTTAGCTTTTTCAAATCTCAAATCTCTGCCCATTACATGCCTCACTGTGCCATCAACATGCCTCACTGTGCCATCAACATGCCTCACTGTGCCATACCTTAGTCCTGTACTGCGGGTGTCCATTATTCAAAAGCTGCGCCTCCTCCTTGTGCTGTTCCATGATGGGCGCCTGGGTTCCGCCTATCACGGAGGTCCTCTCGTCCGAAGCCGAGGATAAGAAGACATCCATGATAGGCAGAACATCGAACAGAGGCTCTGCTGGGAAACCGAGTGTTCTGCCTATCACAGACCACAAGGAGGAGGCGCGGCTTTTGGATTATTGAACCCCCGAGACAGGTACCAGCGTATAAGACGACCCCCCGGGTTTTGAGGCAAGTTTTTAAGCCCGAAAGGTTGTCTTATATGCAGGAAAATACGGTAGTGCCAGCAAAACAGCACTTTACATTCTGTACATTCACATCAGTCCCTGCCTTCAAGGAGCTTACAATCTAAAGACCCATACACATGATCTGACTTTTTGACAACAACGGTCCGACGGACATGTTTGATTGGACAATCTGACTGTGTATGCTCCATCGCACAGTTGTTTTCAGTTTTTGATCGGACAAATGTTCGCTGTGAATGCTCTCAAACTTTTCAACAACAAATGTCCAATGGAGAATAATCCGATCGTGTGTACACAAGTCCATCGGACTAAAGTCCAAAGTACAAACATGCATGCTCCGAACCAATGCTAAACATCAGACAACAATAACAGAAGTTGCCCAAAGGGTGTCAGTAAAGAGCTGAAAAACCATGTGATTTGGTGAAAGTTGGCTGAAAATGTTCTGCTGTGTGTATGCAGAACAAGTTCACGGCCAGCGCCCCTTCGAACCAAAATCCACGGAAAAGTCTGAAGGAAGATGGATCGTGTGTATGAGGCTTAAGGTTCCTATCACACATGCACTAGGGCCAATTCCAGGAAGCCCACACAAGACCGGGAGAACATGTGAACTATATGCAGGTAGTGTCCTGGGCAAGATTCAAACCATGAACCCCAGTGCTGCAAGGCAGAGGTGCTAACCACCTCAGCAAAATTGTCATTCAGTTAGAGTTAAGTCTACTTTCTGGGTCAATTATATACATTGCAAGGATTTTAGCACATATTGTGGCAGATTATTACCTACACCTATATATTACCAAAAGTATTGGGACACCTGCCTTTACACACACACACATGAAATTTAATGGCATCCCAGTCTTAGTCCGTAGAGTTCAATATTGAGTTGGCCCACACTTTGCAGCTATAACAGCTTCAACTCTTCTGGGAAGGTTGTCCACAAGGTTTAGGAGTGTGTCTATGGGAATGTTTGACCATTCTTTCAGAAGTGCATTTGTGAGGTCAGGGACTGATGTTGGACGAGAAGGCCTGGCTCACAGTCTCCACACTAATTTTATCGGGTTGAGGTCAGGACTTTGCGCAGGCCAGTCAAGTTCCTCTGCCCCAAACTCACTCATCCTTGTCTTTATGGATCTTTTTTTGAACCTCTCCATCAGGACTTGACTGGCAACAATGTTAAAGCGGAGTTCCATCTGGGTAATTTTTTTTTAAAGTTAGCAGCTACAAGTACTGCAACGGCTGACTTTTAATATAAGGACACTCACCTGTCCAGGGAGCCCACGATGTCGGCACTCAAAGCTGACCTGTCCCTCAGCTCCAGGTGCAGGCATCCTTACTAAGGGAAACAGGAAGTGAAGCCTGTTTCCTACTGTTCTGCGCTCTCTGAATGGTCCCTGCTGTCTTCTGGGACCTGTGTCTCTCCCAGAAGGCAGCGGGGGTGGAGGAGGGGCGGACATTGCGTATATTGTCGCACAAGTTTGTGGCGATCTTTCCCCGAAAGTTGAAGCAGATACCTGGATTTGACAGGCGTCTTCTTCCCCTCCCACCTGAAAGGTGCCAAATTTGGCACCGGAGGGGGGGGATGCGATCCTATCCGTGGAAGTTCCATTTCTGGGTGGAACTCTGCTTTAGCAGAAGTAAACTGGGCCTACAATTGTACATGTTCCCGTGTGAATTACAAGCATAGGCCTTACCAGCTTGGACCTCTGAAACGCGTTGGAATTTTATGAATTGTACCTGTGACTTTTAATGGAGTAGTATCTGGACCTCTCAGCAGTGGTATGGCGCTTCAATTTAAACTCTCATTACATTACCTAGAACATCCTGTATCATCCTGGGACTCCTGTGTTCCTTGAGCGCCTTTGTGACACTGTGTCTTTGCGCAGCCTCCGGTATGCTCCTGTATTTTCTGGACGGTCTCTCTCTCTCTCACGGTGGGTACGAACCCCTTTCCCAGATTTAGGTTCAGGTTATTTTGAAGTTTTGGATTATATGGGGATTCCAGGAGGACTGACTTCATTATTTGGATCTGAATTATTACTCGTCACAAAAACTGAAGAGCCCAAAATCACCACACAGAAGCCATCCAGCCTCAGGGGCCCCCTCAGAGATGAAGCCAGAGTAACCCATCGAACGTTGTCATAGACAATCTACCGCAGACTCGCCATCCGCAGCATCTCTGAGTGGCCAGTCCCCACGGCACATATCGCCTCCAGAGCTGCTTGGCCGTTTTGCGGAGGAATAAAGCTTTTTCCAGTCTGTGCGCCCTGGGCAGCTTTCAGGCTTTTGATTTTATGCTGTATTACACGGGCAGCCTGAAGCTAGGAGCCGTATAAAGTGCAGCGGAGCGGTGATATAATATGCAATATTCAGTTTACACTGGGGTTAATCTGTCCCCAGTATCTACAAATAAGGGTTCAGTCACTGCGAACAGTAGAGATCTGTGAAATATTGAGATGTAGCGCACTTCATACTGTGTACTGATTCAGGGCTTGGCTGAAAACGGCGAGTTAAAGGATAGCGCCATCCTTCATTATCTTCGGGAACATCCAAGTGTCGTTGGCACACCGTTTAATATCAAAAGGAAAATATTTCTTTTGTCACAAGTTTCAAAGGGGCCTTCATCAAGGCAACAATGACAATGCAGCAAACATGCACCATCTATACACTGCATATATAGCGTCTCTACATGAACAACAGCTAGAGCCGCATAGAGAAAATCTGGGAAACAGAGTAAGATCTAACAGTGAACTAGTAAAGCAATTCAGGAAACAGAGGGGGAGATTTTTTAAAACTGGAGCACTCAGAATTGAGTGCAGCTATGCATGGTAGCCAATCAGCTTCTAACTCCTGCATATTCAATTAGACTATGCCACTAAAACCTGGAAGCTGATTGGTTGTTATGCACAGCTGCACCATATTCCATGAGCACCAGTGCAAACCTGCCCCAGATAGTAAATGTACCTGAACCTCAGTGGTTGTTAATCCAGTAACCCTTTCATAGTGCTTCGTGGCAAGGATTCTAAACTATGGAAGGACTATGGTAGGTGGGGCCTTGTACCTGAGAACAACTGACTCTGAGGCCTCGTACACACGAGGCAATCTATTTGTTCAAATCGGTCGGACCGACCGATTTGAACAAATCTGTTTGCTAGGATTTTGGTTTGCTCGCGTGTACACACGAGCAAACCAAAATCCCCGCCAGCAGACGGCGCGCTGACGTGTCGGTGACGCCGCCACGTCACCGCACCAGGAAGTAAAACACTTCCGCGCATGCGCCGAATCCATTCGGCGCCGGTGCGAGACGACATGTCTGCTGGTAAGTGTACTAACCAGCAGACATGTCGGGCGGACGGATTCCTACCCGATAGATTTCAAAGCATGCTTTGAAATCTGTCGGGTGGCCAAATCCGTCGGCTCGCCCGTACACACGATCGAATCTGTCTGCTGGGACGGTCTAGCAGACCGTTTCCAGCAGACAGATTTGATAGTGTGTACGAGGCCTAAAGTGTTTCTAAACCCATAACAGTAAAATCAGTCTGCATATGTAGTAAAATATGTATGCTATACTCACTGTGGAACCTGCATTGTGTGAAAAGGCTGTATGACAGTGGTGGCCCGTCCATAGAGGGCGCCCGGGTGCCGCCCCCCCTCCCCCAGTCAGTTAAAAAAAAAATATATATATAAAAAAAATGTTTTTTATTAAAACAAGTTCCCTTTAAGATTTTTTTCCCCAAAAATGGTACTTATGTGCACTGTGCCCGGCGCCAGGCACAGTGCTGTATGGGTAGCGCCACGTCTGTGCAATCATAAGATTGCAGACGAGGCGCTACATTGGCAGGCAAAAAATGCCATTGTGGCGCTCTCCATCCCGCCACAAACTTCCAGGGAGATGGACTTTACTACGGCCGAGCGGGTGCACACCCTATAGGGATCCGACGTCACTCGATCCAGATGGTGGATTGCATGCACCTGAGCCCCAGGAGACGATGGAGAACTACAAGTCCCAGCAGGTTATAATATAAAGCTCCGAGGTGGATGGATGTCTGGACAGTGACAATTGATGGGCACAGTGGTGACAATTGGTGGCACAGTGGTAACAATTGATGGCATGGCACAGTGGTGACAATTGATGACATAGTGGCTGTGTTTGATGGCATGGCACAGTGACTGCATTTGATGGCATGGCACAGTGGTTGCGTTTGATGGCATGGCACAATGGTGACAATTGATGGCACAGTGGCGGCATTTGATGGCATGGCACAGTGGTTGCGTTTAGCATGACACAGTGGTGACAATTGATAGCACAGTGGCTGCATTTGATGGCATGGCACAGTGGCTGTGTTTGATGGCACAGTGGTGATAATTGATGGGCCCAGTGAGGCTGCAATTGTTTTATTTTTTTTCGTTTGCGCCCCCCCAAAAAATTTGAGCACCAGCCGCCACTGCTGTATGATCCTGTCTTCTCTGATCCTTCCCTTCTTCCACAGCCTCAATCTATCCAGCCTCAGTCTATCTCCTGATAAGACAGAGCCTTTGGAGGCATCCTGCACATGCTCAGTTTGGTGTATATTGCTAGAGAGTTTTTTTTTCTTGAGAGTGAATGTGATTAGCACAGGGCCAATCAGCACTGTCCAGAGAGTTGGGGGTCCTACTGCCTCATAGGACTCTTAGGAGCTTTAACCAGGCATTGATAGAAGTCACAAGACTGCTATATACAGCTAATGAGAAAAGGTATTTAGCAGTTTATATTTACTAAAATAATTGCATTTCCGTGTTCTGTGTACTGTGGGAGACCGAATATAGTGAATGCAGGGTCCTGGGTTTAGTAACACTTTAAAGTCACTGAGTAGATGAGGACACAGAAGCTATTAGCTACCAGGAAACATTTTCTTTTCTTTTACACAATAACTTTAACCTATGTCAAAGGCCTGTGATCCCAAACTGAAACTGTGGATGCTACTCAGGCTGCAGAAAACCCAATCAATAAAGCCAACCACTGTGAGTGCAGGCTAGAACAGAGCTTCAGACATCAATGTACAAGGGAGAAAAAAAATTCATATGAGCCGCACATCTCCGCAAACCCCAGGTAAGAAAGTTTAACAGCCCCAGCAAGGGGGTTCAAGCCAGACCACGCCCCTAACGCGTTCCACTCCACCCTCAGAGATTAACCTTGGGGATCAGCTTATAAATGATAAACACAGATCCTAGTGAGAACGCCGATTGCCACTTTCGACAAGCTGCTAGCAGGCTTCAGCAGGCTTTCAACAAGCTTCAAGCAGCTTGTTTAACCAGTTAAGACCCGGACCAATATGCAGGTTAAGGACCTGGCCCCTTTTTGCGATTTGGCACTCCGTCGCTTTAACTGACAATTGCTCGGTTTCCCACAAATAGAGCTTTTGGTGGTATTTGATCACCTCTGCGGTTTTTATTTTTTGCACAATAAAAAAAAATATAGTGACAATTAAAATATATATATTACCTTTTGCTATAATAAATATCCCCTAAAAATATATATAAAAAAAACTTTATTTTTTTCCTCATTTTAGGCCGATATGTATTCTTCTACAAATTTTTGGTAAAAAAAATAAAAAATCGCAAGAATCGTTTATTGATTGGTTTGCGCAAAAGTTATGGCAGCTACAAAATAGGGGATACTTTTATGGCATTTTTATTAATAATTTTTTTCAAGACTGCGACACATCGGACACTTTTGAAACATTTTTGGGACCATTGTCATTTTCACAGCGAAAAGTGCTATAAAAATGCACTGATTACTGTGAAAATGACAATGGCAGTGAAGGGGTTAACCACTAGGGGGTGCTTTAGGGGTTAAGTGTGACCTCATGTGTGTTTCTTACTGTAGGGGGATGGGGCTGGACGTGTTATGTCACTGATCGTCGTTCCCTATAACAGGGAACAGACAATCACTGACACTGCCACAGAGAATACATGGGAGAAGGTTTGTTTACACTCATATACGCCCTTGTGCCCAGCCATGCCATTCTGTCGACGTATATCGTCGTGCGGCGGTCCTTAAGTGGTTAAAGCCGCAATCAGCACTCCCAGTCCGTGCTGGACTGGCTGAATTTTGATCCATGTATGGCTGACTTAAAGCGGAGGTTCACCCTGAAAATCAACTTCTTACCATTAGATCCAGCATACTGCTGACATCTGCAGTATGCTATTTTTTTTTTTGCTGTAATTACCGTTTTATTGTAGTTCTCATTCAGCTCCGAGCTGATTCCCCGTGGGGAGTAGGCGTTCCTAAGACGAGGCATAGATGATTAACGTGCGGGTACAGCGCATCACGCCTTCCGAAAATAGCCGAGGTGAGACTCGGCTGTTTACGGCGCTATACGGCGTCTGCCGTGTAGAGCTGACTGCGCAGACGCCGTAAAAAGCCGAGTCCCACTTCAGGTATTTTCGGAAGGCGTGACGCGCTTTACCAGCACGTCAATCATCTACGCCTGGTCTTAGGAACGCCTATTCCCCGGGGCAGAGAGAACCCGGAAGACGGGTGAAAACTACGATAAGACGGTAAGTACAGCGGGGGGATAAAAAAAAACCAGAATACTGCAGATGTCAGCAGTATGCTGGATCTAATGGTATATAGTTTTTTTTGGGTGAACCCCCGCTTTAATCTAAGGCAAGCCATAAATGGGTCGAATTTCGAAAAGATTTTCTTTCGAAAATCTTATCTAAGAATTTTCGTTCGGATTTCACACCATTAGTGGGCTGCAGCAACAGCCGATTTTCGTGCAGCCCTTGAATTTTAATTATCGGACATGTAAATGTTTTGAAAAACAAATGATTTTCTAATCAATGATGGAAGAATGGTGCGAGAAGTGTAAAACAAAAAAAAATGTACATGTGCAAGAAAAGAAAATTCACAGAAAGAAATAATGATTCCTGGACGCGAAAATTCTTCTGTGTAATAACATGAGGTGGAATTGAAGGTTTGAATGGTCGAATTTCGGCATCATCAGATAACAAAAACACACACATTTTCTGATTTTCAAAAGAAAATTCTTTCGAAATTCGACCATGTATGGCAAGCCTAACAACATTTCCAAAATATATCTAAAAAACTTTGAAGGGGCCAAAATCGCCCTTTAATTAAGGTTTCAGGGGGGCATGTAAGTACCAATGGATTAAAGCTGCCTGAAGGTGGAAATTTCCATTCATCTTCCACTTCCATACAAGACGTATTATAAAGGTTAAAGCAAACATCCGCTGTCACAGGTGTGTACGAGGAGACACTTGCACTAACAACATTACAGCGTACTTGGGTTACAGATGTACCACATGGCATTGCGCCCCCCATCCTCTCTTGGGGGTTGTTGGGCACAGCAGCAGGCAGCTTGTCTGTGTGTCGCAGGCGATCCCTTAGCGTGCGTACACCTGTCAGTACATCTGCCATATGTACCAGCTCACAGATCAAACGTCTGCTTTCCATTTCAGAGACAAGCGCTGCCCATAATTACGATAGAGATTATGCAGCTTCCCAGCAACACAGCAAACAGAAACTCTGGAATACGGCGACAACTCCCTAAGCGAAGCAAAGCGCCATGGACATGCGGCATCCGCTCACCTAGGGCGACGCTTTGGACTTGGATTTACTAAGGCATATGTGTGCAAGATCACATAGAGGTGCTGCGCCAACATCCTTCTTTGCTCACGGAATATTTTATTTGTCAGCCAATGCCCACACAGGATACAACACACATACATGGAATTTATTAACAAGGATCCTTTGCTGTACAATGTATGCACCAGCACCTGACTGTACACCAGCCAAACCGCAGTGTGTCTGAAATAAAAAATTTTTTTTTTCCTCTCTCTGTGGTTTTTGGGTCTATTCAACCGCTATGCTCAATTTAGGTTGCACAGATCATAGAGGAATCAAAGGATAACTGGTGCACTCAGCTATCGGAAAGGAAACTGAAAAAAATAAACTTTTATTAACAGTGATTTGTATGCATGGTGGTACTGTACTAATCATGCATAGGCCCCTGGGTATCAGTCATTGTAGAAGACTCTATATGCCGGTGCTTGGAAAAGAGAGTCCAGTGGTTAAAATGTATACATTCACTAGTGTACAGGTTCTTCATATGTCTTTTAATGCATGCGTAGTGAGCCGTTGTATCTCTCTTATTTACTTTCCCTAGATGGATGGGTGTGTGCACAGAGCACTGCACATGGCTGACACTAACATAAACTAGATTGATAGAGTCCCTTGAAGATCTGCAATTGCACGAAACAGGTTGGGTGGAGCTACAGGTGACCGACTCGTCTGGTTCTGGGATAGGTGGCCATCTTACTGAGTATTATTCTCTGTCTTTTATTACTGCTTCATGTGGATGAGATGACAAACTGATTTTAAAGTGGATGTAAACCCACTCTCATCCTTTCTAAACTACTGCCATAGTGCTGATCTATAAGGATATAGATGCCTCCTGCATGTATCCTTACCTGTCAAATGTCTCCCCTCTGTCTGTTATAAGAACTGAAAAACTGCAGATTCTGTGGGTGGATCTGTTGTCTGGAGCTCGGTGGGTGGAGTCGTGATGTCAGACTCTCCGCCCTCCTCTACACTCCCCTTGTCAACATGCATTTTTTCCTGTGTATACCTTACACTAAATTCTGCTATGATCACCAACATCCAGTCAAAATCCAGAAAAGTAACCACATTAATTCAGAAAAGGAGTGGGCGTGGGAATTAAAAAATACGTGTCTCCAGGCTAGTGCATGAGATATGTAAATAACCTGTCACTCACAGCAAGGGGGCGGAACGGACTAAGGTTTTTCCCTGTAAGTCTGTTTTATTTCACTGAACAATAAAAGAGGATTGCTCAGAGCTGGATTAACTATGTGTGGCAAGACTGGGCACAGATGATAGGAAATCGTATACTGTACATTGCGACATCAAAAAGATAAATAAAAATAACCGGGTTTACATCCACTTTAAAGTGATGTTATCTGTAGTTTTAATGGATGGCCATTTACCATTTACTTAAAGAGTAACTCCACTTTTGTTGACCCCCAGGTGATCTATTGTATGCTGTTTGCAGGGATTTTAACCACTTCAGCCCCGGAAGGATTTGCCCCCTTAATGACCAGGCAATTTTTTTCCGATATGACACTGTTTCGCTTTAACTTGCGCAGTCGTGCGACATTGTACACAAACACAATTATTTTTATTCAGTGGCGCCGCAAATTTAAAATTTTAAGTAACATACACTGCTTGGTCCAAACAAATAGAAATGAGGGGAAAAAAAGGAGGGTTTAGGAGCTCACTGAGGACATCACAAGAAGACGGAAAAACACAGTAAGATACAATTCTGTGAAAAATAGATTACATGACCATTAAGCAGTGGAGGTGTATGGATGCAAGTGCTTCCCACCATACCATTAGGTCTCATCTTCTGGTCCCTAAGTCATTGCAATATCCTGTAGTGATGTAGGGGCCACTGGATGTAATGATAAATGAAGACATCGGCCACACCTGGATGCAATGGATGTAAAGATTTTGCCAGACACTGTAGCTCTGCAATGGAGTGAAGATTAGAGGATCGAGGGGGGCTGTATAGGCGAGTATTAAAGTTAATTTGTAACTCTAGGCAAAAAAAATGCCTAAATACAATCAGAAGATACACTGTTAAAGAGTAACTCCACTTTGTATGTACATTACATGGATTTTAACAAACTTTATTGCAGAGTTCTACCTTTTGTTATTCTGAAGAAATCCCTGTGTGTTTCTTTGTGTCCATGTGGGCAAGTGAATCTAATGGGAGTGGTCTTATAATTATCAATCAGTTGCTGCACCTGTAGGGCTCGAATGAGGAAAATTGCAGGGGTTGCATCCCTTTAGATATAATTTCCTATTGGAAATATCTCATCAAAAAATGTATTTTTGTTGCAGGGGATGCATGGAATCTGACTCTTATCCTAGTCCAGACTTCTGGGAAAATTAGAGAGCCAATCACACAAGGAGGAAATTATGTTTCTGGGGGAGGTTCTGTACATACTCTCACAATACACTTTACAGGAAATTACAGAGCTGCGGTAATTTTTAATAAACATTCAATTTCAAAATGACTTGTGTCACAATTGTATACGCTATATATATATATATATATATATATATATATATATATATATATATATATATATATATATATATATATTTGCCATTTTATTCCCAGAAAGTGGAGTTACCCTTTAAATCTTAGTATCCTCTGTGTATTTCCTCTGTATTTGAGCAGTAATCCCATTTATAAAAAATCTGTACTTTTCCACTGTGGAGCTTTCTGTAATAAAGACCGCTCACTGCTGCTCTCTCTCCTTGTGCAGGATGACTGGTCTGGTCTCTGCCCCTCCTGTAGTTTTCTGCAGGCAGCCTGTGGTGGGTGTGGCCTGCTAGGCCCTTTCCACAGCTTTGTTCTCTATACAGGGCAGTACATATCTACCATTGTATGTTATGCCTGCTCTTGTTTATTTCACTTTGCAAATCAATCGCATTGTAACTTTACACAGCAACAGAAGAGCATTTTAAGGGTAAAGAAAAATCTCAAAAGAGACAGACCTCTCTCCGCCGTGAGGCCCAGCACGTCTGTTTAATCTTCCAAACCACCGCGGCCACCAGCAAGAGCGACAGGAAACAGCTAAGGAGAGATAATCAGATAAGAGATGAAAATATTACACTAAGATCCAACAAAACAATTACTGAGGACAAACATTAAAGCAGATGTAAACAAAATCGCTTAAATCTCATGTATGCTTTAACATGTTAATGTCAATTCAACTTTCATTCAAATAATCTCTGGTAAACCTGTCATGGAGGTCCTTGTTCAGGCACTTCCTGTTATAAGGTGACACTGTTCTATAGCTTTTAATAAAGAATAGAACACCAAAACTAAAAAATAGATTAATAAAAAAAAGCAGAGAGAGAGAATACAAGATGTGTCTGTTTAAAATGTGATCACATAAAAAGTCCAACGCGTTTCAGGGGCCAGACACGCCTGCCCTTCTTCAAGGATTAAAAAAATGAAATAACCACTTTGGTGGATTACTAATCAAGCATATCTGTAATAAGACTGACATGAAACCTTCATGCCCCAGCTCATAATATCGGCAAAGCAACAGTACATTAGGTGGTTTAAGGTCAGCCTTATTACAGATCAGCTTTGTTACAAGTCCCTTTGGGAATGATTTACTATAACTGGAATGCGCTAAATATGGTGCATCTCTGCATACAAACCAATCAGCTTCTGAGTTTTATTGGCAAAGCTTAACCTCCCTGGCGGTATTATGTCAGATTTCTGAATGTCAAAGCGGCACATTGTTTTGCATCGAAATTTGGCGTTTTGTAATTCTTAAGAATAACTCACTTAAATCTGTCCAAAGAAAAGTCTACTAGACATCTCGGGTATGATAAAGTTTGAAAGACAAAATCATAAATTATAATATAATTAATAATTATAAAACATAATATAATAACAAAATGTATTCAATAATGTACAGTAATCAAATCAAAAACACTGAAATTTGCTCAGTGGCAGAATTGTCGCTGTCGTCACTTTCAGTGTTTAACCACTTCAATACCGCACCTATTCTGGCACTTCTCTCCTTCATGTAAAAATCATAATTTTTTTGCTAGAAAATTAGTCAGAACCCCCAAACATATATATATATATATATATATATATATATATATATATATATATATATATATATATATATATATATATATATATATATATATATATATATATAAAAATTTTAGCAGACACCCTAGAGAATAAAGCTACGGTCATTGCAACCGTATTTGCACAATCATTTTTCAAATGCCTTTTTTTGGGAAAAAAATAAAAATAAAATAACATTAAAGTTAGTCCATTTTTTTGTATAATGTGAACGATGATGTTATGCCGAGTAAATAGATACCCAACTTGTCAGGCTTGAAAACACACTCATGGAATGGCGCCAAACTTTGGTACTTAAAAATCTCCATAGGCGATGCTTTAATTCTTTTTACAGGTTTACCAGTTTAGAGTTACAGAGGGGGTCTAGTGCTAGAATTGTTGCACATGCTCTAATGCATGCGGCAATACCTCACATGTGTGGTTTGAACAGGGTTTACATATGTGGGCGGGACTTAGGTGTGTGTTCACTTCTGAGCGGGAGCTACTGGAGACAGGGGCGTTTAAAAATATATATATATATTCATTTATTTATTTATTTTACTTAATTAATTTATTTATTTTTACATCTTTCTTTTCATTTTTTTTTATCACTTTTATTCCTATTACAAGAAATGTAAACATCCCTTGTAATATGAATCACTGTGACAGACCCTCTTTATGGAGAGATGTGGGCTCAATAAGACCCCATATCTCTCCTCCAGGCTTGAAAGCGTGAGATCACGGAAAAAAAATAATTCACTGATCTCACGCTTTCAGCCACAATTGCGGCTTTGTTTACTTCCGGGTACCCGGGCGTGACGTCATAACGTCTTGCCCAGGCCTGTGGCGGTCATAGAGATGACCGGTGACCATCCGGAAATCTCTATCGTCATGAGCTGGTACCGGCCGATTCATTCAACCGACCCCCGATTGCACAGGAGAGCCCAGGGAAGCACCGGATGGTGGCGGGAGGGGTGGGCGTCCTATAAGAATGATCAAGCTGCTGCTAGGATCATTCTTATGGTGTGCAGAATCGCCGGCAGAAAAGAAGGATATCTGATGCCTGTAGCTGCAAACATCATTCAGATATCCCCACCTCAATACCAGGATGTCACATAACGGCGTGCAGTATTGAGGTCATAGGCGTGCACACAGGCTGTGCTAGATGTGCCCAGGCACACCCTAATTACCCTGTGCTGAACAAATTCCCCCTGCTGCTTGGCTGCAGAGAAAGGGACTCAGAAATCTCTGTCCTCAGCCCCTTTCTCTGTCTCAAAAGTGAAATATCAGGGGTTTGTTTAAGCCCCTGATATTTCACAAAAGCCCCCCAACAGTGCTCCGAATTTTTTTTATAAGATAATAATATAAAAGTGATTGTAAAAAATATTGTAACAATAATAAAAAAAATGGAAAGTAATAATAAAAAAATAATAAAAAGAAACTACTAACAGTCCCTGCCCACTGACACCCTTCACTGTTCTACTGACACCGTCCATTGCCCTACTTCCAGTTTATTGTGCTTCAGACTTTAGGAGGGCCGAAGAGTGTGGCCAGCAGGGGGCAAAAATGTCATGGGCCTGGCATCAGTGAGAATAAATATGGCCTCAGAGTTGGTGGTCAAAGAGGAGGAGTGTTGCCCCTATTAGGAGGAGGAATAGTATCCCATCATTGGTATCGGTGGAAGAAATAGTGCCCCATTGTTGGTGTCAGTGGGAGAAATAGTGCCTCATATCAGTGGGAGAAATAGTGCCGCAAGGGCCGGATAAAGGCTAGCAAAGGGCCGCATCTGGCCCTCGGGTCGCAGTTTGGAGACCCCTGGTATATACAATATAAAAAAAAGGATTTTTAATAAACAGCTTACCTGTAAAATCCTTTTCTTGAAGTACATCACGGGACACAGAGCGCATAGCCATTACACTTGGGTTATATGGGTACCTTCAGGTGTGGACACTGGTGTAATCAATTTCACAGGAAGTTTCCTCCCTATATAACCCCCTCCCACTGGGAGTGCTTCAGTTTTGTAGCAAGCAATTCTCCCGAGGTTACACAATGTTCCCCAAAAGAGGGGTGGGAGCTCTGTGTCCCGTGATGTACTTCAAGAAAAGGATTTTACAGGTAAGCTGTTTATTAAAAATCCTTTTTTCTTTATCGTACATCACGGGACACAGAGCGCATAGCCATTACACTTGGGATGTCCTAAAGCAATGCTCTATGAAGGGAGGGAGACCGTAAGGCCAAGAATAGCCAAATAAAAACATTGTCAGGAGAAAAAATAGCTCCACCAACAGAAAAACAAGGGGGCGTGAACCGGGCCAGAGGATTCTATACTGCTGCCCGTAGGACCGCCTGCCCAAAAGCTGCGTCCGTACCCTTTGCAACGTCCAACTTATAAAATTTAGTAAACGTATGTACGGAAGACCAGGTTGCCGCCTTGCAAACCTGTGCCATAGAGATCTGATGGTGTGCCGCCCAGGAGGCACTCATGGCCCTCGTAGAATGGAATTGAACTGATAAGGGAGGTGGAACGCGCTTCAGACCATAGGCCTGAAAAATCAGCTGCTTAATCCACCTAGCCAAGGAAGACTTGGCAGCCGGCTGACCCTTCTTGGGGCCATCCGGAAGAACAAAAAGCACATCTGTTTTCCGAATCTTCTCTGTAGCCTTGAGATAGACCCTCATGGCTCGAACCACGTCCAAAGTATGAAGCCGTCTTTCCTCTCTGGACTGGGGAGTAGGAAAGAAGGATGGTAGGACTAGGTCCTGATTCAAGTGAAAACTGGATATGACCTTAGGAAGGAAAGAAGGTTGAGGCCGCAGAACCACTCTGTCCTCATGCAGAATAAGGTATGGCTCCCTGCATGACAAGGCTGCCAGCTCGGAAACCCTTCTGGCTGAAGCCATAGCCACCAAGAAAACCAACTTTCGGGTTAGTAGCACAAGAGGGATTTCTGTCAGAGGTTCAAACGGCTGCCTTTGTAAAGCTGACAAGACCAGATTTAAATTCCAGGGGCAGAGGGGAGCTCTAATAGGGGGATTCACATGCAAGACCCCCTGCAAGAAGGTTTTCATAAGCGAATAGGTGGCCAAGGGTCTTTGAAACCATATTGATAAAGCCGACACCTGCCCCTTTAGAGTACTAAGAGCCAATCCTTTCTCAACGCCAACCTGGAGAAATCGCAAGATCCTGTCAATAAAAAACTTTCGAGGATGCCATTTTTGAGACTCGCACCACTCCACATAGGTTCTCCAGCCTCTGTAATAAATATTTCTGCAGACCGGTTTCCTAGCCTGAATCAACGTAGATATGACCTGATCTGAGAGGCCTCTGCCCTTAAGAATTAGGGATTCAGCCGCCAAGCCGTCAAATTTAGCTGCTGTGAAGCAGGATGGCAGATTGGGCCCTGAGACAGCAGATCTGGGCGCAGGGGGAGCGGCCACGGCGCCCCAACTGACATCTTCACGATGAGTGCGTACCAAGCCCTCCTGGGCCAGGCTGGGGCCACCAGGATCACAGGCCTGCGCTCCACCCGGATCCTCCGTAGAAGGCGGGGAATCATCTGCAGTGGAGGGAACGCATACAGAAGAGAAAACTGGTGCCAAGGGCAAACCAAGGCATCGGTCCCGTAGGCCGAGGGATCCCTGGCTCAAGATATGAATTTGTCCAACTTTTTGTTGGATCTCGTTGCCATAATGTCCACATCTGGGACTCCGAATCTTTGGCAAATCTCTTGGAATACCTGGGGGTGAAGAGACCACTCCCCCGGGAGCAACTGTTGACGACTCAAAAAATCAGCTTGAGAATTGTCTATCCCTGGGATGAACACAGCCGAGATGCAGGGTACATGGGCTTCGGCCCATGAGAAAATCAGGTTTACTTCTCTTTGGGCTGCTGGGCTCTTTGTGCCCCCCTGGTGGTTTATGTATGCCACCGCAGTGGCGTTGTCGGACTGTATCCTTACTGGCAGACCCTGAAGGGGGAGAGTCCAGGCGATCAGGGCCAGCCGAGCAGCTCTGATCTCCAAGATATTGATGGGAAGCAGTTTTTCTGCCTCCGACCACTGCCCTTGCTGGGTCTGTTCTTCTAGAACTGCCCCCCAACCTGACAGGCTGGCATCCGTGGATACTATCTTCCACGTGATGGGGCAAAAGGATTTCCCTTTTGACAAATTTTGAGAGACCAGCCACCAAGACAGGCTGCGCCGGACCTTCGGGGAGAGCACTAACGGACGATCTAACGCCTGAATGGACTTGTTCCAAGCAGAGAGAATGGCTGCCTGAAGATATCTGGTATGGATCTGGGCGTAGGGTACAGCCTCGAAGGCGGCCACCATCTTCCCCAGCAGTCGCATACATAGGCGAATAGTCGGCCTCTTCTTGCCTAAGATCACTTGAACTGCTTGAGCTATTGATCTGATCTTTGCTTGAGGTAAAATTATCCTCTGGCAGTCTGTATCTAGCCGAAGGCCTAGATATTCCAACTGCTTTGTGGGTTTCAATACCGATTTTTCTAGGTTTACAATCCACCCGAATTCCTCTAGATGCTGAACTGTGCGACCTACTGCCTGATTGAGGTTGGAAGCTGAGCTTTCGATAACCAGAAGATCGTCCAAGTATGCCAAGACTAAAATGCCTTCTGTCCTTAGGACGGCTAGCACCGGGGCTAACACCTTTGTGAATACCCGCGGAGCTGTTGCCAACCCGAAAGGGAGGGCTACGAACTGGTAATGGCGGTGATCTATCATAAAACGAAGAAACCTGTGATGTGCCGGGTAGATCGGCACGTGCAGATACGCATCTTTTATGTCTATAGATGCTAGAAAGTCGCCTTGATGTAGGCTGGCTGCCACCGAACGTATGGACTCCATACGAAAGGTCTGAATGTTTAGAAAGCGATTTAGGCGTTTGAGGTCTAAGATAGGCCTGACATCGCCATTGGGCTTTGGTATTATGAAAAGGTTGGAGTAGAATCCCAGACCCCATTCCTGGGTTGGTACTTCTACAATTACTCCTTGGAGCAAGAGACGATCCAATGCTTTTACAAGAGAGGCCCTCTTTAATGGGTCGCTTGGAAGACTTGACCCCTGAAAATGAGGAGGGGGGACTTCCCGAAACTCTAGCTTGTAGCCCGTGGTTACCACGGATCTTACCCAAGAGTCGGGAATTCTGGCCTTCCACACTTCGGAGAAAAACCGAAGCCTTCCCCCCACCCAAGAGAGTGGGGGCGCCCCTTCATGAATCTGACTTGAGGACTGGTTTAACCGGCTTGCGAGACCATGGCCTCTTGCCTGTCGTGGCTTGTCCTTGTGGGCGGCTATTAAATGCTGAACGCCCGGGAGGCCGTCGATACTGACGGGAAGTTGAAGGGGCCGAGCCTGCGAAGGCCTGTCGCTTAAATGCGGGCCCACGCAATCTTTTCTTGATAGGCAAGAAAGAACTTTTACCACTTGATATGGTCTGGATATATTTATCTAGGTCTTCACCGAATAGTCTCCCACCATGAAAGGGAAATCCTGCTAAAATCTTTTTGCAGGGTGCCTCTGCTGACCAGTTTTTTAGCCACAAAAGGCGACGCATATGAACCAACAGCAGAGATAAACGGGACGCCTGTTGAACGGAGTCCTTAATAGCATCTACTGCAAAGCAGAGAGCTCTTGGGAGGTCAGCCAATTCACGAGCTTGCTGAGCCGGTATGTCCCTTAATATCTGTTTAGTTTGATCCTTTAAAGCCTGACAAACGCCAATGGCTGCCACTGCTGGCTGAACCACGGCACCTACTGTGGTAAAAGAAGCCTTCAGTAGGGTCTCCAATTTTTTGTCGACTGGATCTTTAAACACCTGGACATTTTCCACCTGGATTTATTTACGCAGGAAATGGCTGCGTCCACGGTAGGGAGTGCCCATTTCCTTGCAAATTCTTCTTCCATAGGATAGAGAATGGTGAACCTTTTAGGAGGGATAAAAATCCTATCAGGTCGAGCCCAATCCTGAAAAATCACGCTCTCCAGAAGGGGGTGAACTGGGAAAGACGCACCACTCAATGGTGCCTTCAAGGAACCTAAAGAGGATACCGCGGGGGCTAATTGTTCTGACACTGGAAGTTTAAAAGCAGTGCGAACCATATCCGTCAGAGACTGGATCCACAGACTCTTTGCTTGAGAAGCCGAAAAAATTTCATCTATAGTGGAATCTTCAATGTCTGACCCGTCAGGACTCAGGTCCGCTTGATCCCCCTGTGGGTCCAATTCCTCCGAAGAGAGGACCTCTGCATCCGAACACACCGTTCTAGGTGACGGGGATCTAGCCCGTTTGCCACCCGGCAAAGAGCGGGCAATTAAAGCAGTTAACCTTTTCTCTAGCCCACCCAGGGTGGATTCTAGCATTTCTTCCGTAACATAAACGGGAATGGGTTGATTGGGGGCCGCCTCTGCCCCTAGCACCCTCAATGGCTCCTGCACGATGCTGTTCGGTGGTCTATCTGGTGAGGGTGGGACCACTGGAGCCTGGCCCAAATCCTCTGACCCCGATGGAGACCCCTTTACTTTTTTGGCACCTTTTGCAGCCTTAGCTGGTCCTGATCCCTTGGGAGCCACTGCACAACCTTGAGACACCCCTACAGCCAACACCCAACTGTTGTAGCTAGAAGTGAAACATTAATAAGGACAGGCTATGGTAAAATTCTTTCTAAATTTTCATACGCCTGAGAAGGCGGCAATACCGAGGAAAGTCTTGTGAGTATTGCCACACCAATGCCCGTTAGCTGGAGTCCAAGGTTGCACCGACTCCGATACTGCCAGATCTAAGGCTGAGTCCCTTTAAGAAAAAAATCTTTTTTTTTTTTTGGTCAGTGTGGACTTAAGTCCAGACCTGAAGATCCACAAACCACCACTGGGTGTCACTGTTAGCCAGAACTGGCTCAGCTGCGCGCTCTATGTCCTCACTCTCCACTGCTCTCAGGAGGGAATGACCAGCCAGGAAATGCTTTTTTGCTTTATCTGAGACCTGACGCTGCTGGCCCGCCCCCCCCACGCACGCTGACGTTGTAAAAGGTGGCGCGCGCGCGCCCCCGCCCCCCCCACGCTGAAACCAACATGGAGGAAGCAGAGAGCAGAGGAGAAGCCTGGACCAGCGCTAGTAACCCAACAGACACCCGGTAAGCCACTAATCTTTGTAGTGCACACATAGAGGAAGCTGTCCCCATAGGCTTCCTAGGAAACAGGAGTTTTGTCAGCACTTCCTCCCTATACACGTGGGGCTGCAGTATCATGCTAACAGGCAAATCTGGGGGGAGTAGAAAAATACATATCTTTAAAAGCATATATATATCTACATGTTATCTGGGTAAACATTAGTACATCCCATCCTGCCTCAAAAGACATAGTGGAGATAGTGGCTGATGCACAAGCATACCATTAGCCAACCCAGAACCCCCAGGGGGATACCTACTGTCGAACCAAGTCCCGCAGGTTCCCTCTTACCTGCTCCACGCCGCAGGGTATTGCAAAATGCAAGAGGCCCAGCCTTCCCCCATCTCCGTGGGTATTGTCTTGGACCTTCAGGGACCGGGGTCCTGTGTTAAGGAACCCACACCCCTGGACCTATATAGCATCCTGGCATCAGTAGCATTTAGTTCTTGGAGGAGACTAAGGCACTGGAGCCCAGAATCCAGCCCTCCAAGGAGAGGCATTATAGGAAAAACCCCACTCCAGCAGGGCCCGGGTACCGTACACCTTGGCTTTGAAGCACTTCGGACGGATCCGGCTAGCTATCCTGGGTCCCGAGACCTCCGAGGGACAGCTAGACGTGACCAACACCTAAGACACTGGCGAAAAAACTGAAGCACTCCCAGTGGGAGGGGGTTATATAGGGAGAAAACTTCCTGTGAAATTGATTACACCAGTGTCCACACCTTAGGGTACCCATATAACCCAAGTGTAATGGCTATGCGCTCCCGTGATGTACGATAAAGAAAAAAGCATGCAGGGCATTTGACAAAGCACTAGGGACAAAAGAGAGGTGAAATGATTTGATACAGTAATGTAATCTGTAAGATTGTGTGTTATGTTTTGCGTATATTTTTTTATTTACTGTCGAGGCTCCGCCCCCCTGGCGTCACGACGTTGCGACGCTCACAGGGAACAGAGCCTGGAACAGTAATGAAGCGGACGGATTATCTGCCGGAAGACACATTGGGGAGACATCGCAGGATCCTGAGGACAAGGTAAGTATATTGTACCTGGATATTGCAATGCAATCCTGAGTGTGGCTCGGGGTTACCACTTTTGGTACTGAAAATTGACCCCCGAGCCGCACTCAGGAATAACGCCAAGGAGGTTAACTGAACAAGCTGAAGTTAGAAGCTGATTGGTTTCTATGCACAGCTGCATCAGATTTTGTACTCTCCACTTTTAGTAAATCAACCTCATTGAGGTGACCAAAGACTTTCTTTTGTTTGTTCTTTTTAAGCTTTGATGAAAATTGAGTGTTTTTGGACCTGAAATGCATTGGACGATTCATATGATCAAATTTTGAATTAATAAAAGCATCTTGGACTCCCTTATGTTTTGATTTTGGTGCTCATTTCCATATTATTATGGTTTGAGTCACGTCATGCATCAAGGGAAGCTGTAATGCATGCAAGCCATCTGACCACAGCCAGTGAACTTGTACAAAAGTTTCCTTTTAAAGTCTCAGCTCTTTCGAATACGTCTTTCTGGAACACTTTATCCTGGTCTCTCAACTGTACCATTGGTGTTGTCTTCTTGTCACATAGGCTACCGATACAAGTTACCGTATACTACTCAGACATGAACCATTGTTGTCACCATCAGGAAAACCCACCCTGAGGAATGACATGCAGCCATCGCTGGAATGCATGTAGACATGAAGTGGTTGCAAAGGAGCTGCAGGAAATCAGCCCCACAGAGATGCAAGGATGAATAAAAGTGAATACAAGGATTATATTTAAATACATAAGAACTGTTTATGATACACAGTGCACAGAGCAAACTAGTTGTTTCTAAATTAACTACTTGCCGACCAGCCGTCGCAGTTCTATGGCTCAGCTGCACGAGATCACGTAGCTATACGTCATCTCGTTATGCAGCCAATAGGGGTGCGAGCGCGCCGCCGAAGGAGCGCCCCACGCGCCCCCGCTCACCCCTGGTCCCGACGCGCGTGCCTGGTGGGCACGATCCCCGCCAGGCACCCGCGATCACTCGTTACAGAGTGAGAACCGGGAGCTGTGTGTGTAAACACACAGCTCCCGGTCCTGTCAGGGGGAGAAATGACTGTTTGCTGTTCATACAATGTATGAACAGCGATCTGTCATTTCCCCAAGTCAGTCCCACCCCCCCTTCAGTTAGAACACACCCAGGGAACATAAACCCCCTTCCTCGCCCCCTAGTGTTAACCCCTTCCCTGCCAGTGGCATTTTTATAGTAATCAATGCATTTTTATAGCACTGATCGCTATAACCAATAAAAGTCGCTGATCGCCACCATTACTAGTAAAAACAAAATATTAATAAAAATGCCATAAAACTATGCCCTATTTTATAGACGCTATAACTTTTGCGCAAACCAATCAATAAACGCTTATTGCGTTTTTTTTACGAAAAATATGTAGAAGAATACGCATCGGCCTAAACTGAGGGAAAAAAAAATGTTTTTTATATTTTTGGGGATATTTATTACAGCAAAAAGTAAAAAATATAAAAAAAATTGTTCAAAATTGTCGCTCTATTTTTGTTTATAGCGCAAAAAATAAAAACCGCAGAGGTGATCAAATACCACCAAAAGAAAGCTCTATTTGTGGGAAAAAAAGGACGCCAATTTTGGCATAATTGTCAGTTAAATCGACGCAGTGCCGAATTGCAAAAAGTGGCCCGGTCATTGAGCAGCAATATGGTCCAGGTCTGAAGTGGTTAAAGTGGTACGATAGGCAAAATATTTTTTACATAAACCGGAGTTCAACCCAAAAGTGAAAGCATCGCTTATCTGTTCCTCTCCTCACAGGACATAAAGGCAGCAGCAGGAACCATTGACTGCTACTGCTGTCAATCAAATCCTGTGAGCAGGGGGCAGGGCCAAACTGCACCGTTTGTGTCTATGTATGCACACAGCTCAGCTCAGGAGCCAGCTGGCAAGGCTGCTCCCTTA
Organism: Rana kukunoris; assembly: GCA_029574335.1. Taxonomy (NCBI): domain Eukaryota; kingdom Metazoa; phylum Chordata; class Amphibia; order Anura; family Ranidae; genus Rana; species Rana kukunoris. The sequence goes on along the minus strand of CM056056.1, from coordinate 23,953,361 downwards.
GCAAGTGGTTTTCAATGAGGTCGACACAGAAAAGGAGGAGTGAACGGTTCCAGCATGGACCCCAGAAAAGGAGGTTCAGGGGCGCACTGTGCAATAACAAAGTATAACATGTTAGTTATTTTAGAAGAAAAAAAAAACTGAATACACACTCCTTCCAGTTATTGCTTGAGGATACCAGGGAATTGTCCCAGGTGGACAGAAACAGAGTCAGAATTTATGGCAGGGAGGTTTTCGTTGAGACTGGGGGCAGTTTCAGCACACTCAAATAAAATATCACTTTTTAGGTCAACTGAACCCCTTTAGTCACAATTATATGTGATGCCAAGCTTGACGTTTTCTAAGAGATTAAGGCTGGCCATATAGTATACAATTTTCTTGTACAATACGTATGAGGTCAGACCTAAACACTTTCAATTTGTATGCAATCAAGCAGGCCCTTGCACTGCCATACATTATATAATTTTCTTATTTACAGTAATTTCCTTTAGATTTACCTTCAATTATGTAGTGCACGGGTCTTCCTGATTGCATACAAATTGAAAGCGTTTAGTTCTGACCTCATATGGTTTTGGTAAATCTAAACGAAAATTGTATAATGCAAGGCTTTTTTTCAGCAGGAACGTGGGGGAACGCAGTAGCGGCACCTTCAGCACTGAATGTATGTAATAGCAAGGTAGTGGGGAGACAGGGGAAACTCAGAAGAGGGGAGTTCCTGCACCTATTCTCTGAAGAAAAAAAAGCCCTGGTATAATGTATGGCCAGCCTAAGCTGTTCCAGGCATCAAGTGAAATCAGACTAATAATGTCAACCAGAAAACAAAGGAGTCCCCCAACTTGTGTCATTTCCCATGATCCCCTGGAGCAATTATTACTCAATAAAGTAAGAATATTATAGCGGTCTCCTCTCTCCTCCAGCGTTACCGGGACTGAAGGCTTTTGAAATGTTTGCCGACAATGTCATGATACAATTTAGATTTTAATTTTACAAGCTGCGGAAAGTTCTTTAGTAAAGTGACATATAATAAGCCGTGTCGCTGAGCGGAGGGAGTGAGCTGCAGAACACCCACACAGCGCCCGGTGATTGATGGCGGCTTAGCTGGGGAATAGAAGACGAAGTTCAGGCAGACCGCTCCTCCGCTCTAATGCAATAAGTCGATTTCCACTTAATGGACAAAGCCAAACATCGCAATCCCCTGAGCTTGACGCACAATTTACTTCGGAGGGTGAAGAGATGGCAGAGAAACTAAACAAAGTTCACTGTGTCCCAAATGGAGAGTAAAGAGTTTTAATACAGTTCTCGTCGGCCAGAGAAAGGACTTGCGGAATGACGCTGTTGGAGGTTCTGATTAGGACTGCAAGAAAACATAATAAGCAATGTTGTTGTAGCACAGGATGGACAAAATGTTCCATCCTACTATTAAAGTGATTGTATAAAATGGTACTTGAATCCTTACTATGGATTAGTACATTTTTTCTTTTTTTATTCTTTTTCTATATAAAAATATATCAGTGCATGTGACTAATGTCCTTTTTATTTACTGCTCTGAATTGATCTATACTTTTTATTCAAAAGCAACATTCATCCATTGAAAAAAAAAAACCTTATGCCGCGTACACACGATCATTTTTCAGCATGTTTTTCCAACTTCATCATTAAAACGACGTTGCCCACACACCATCGTTTAAAAAAAATGCTCTAGCAAAGCGCGGTGACGTACAACACGTACAACGGCACTATAAAGGGGAAGTTCCATTCGCCTTGGGGCTGCTTTAGCTGATTCCGTGTTAGTAAAAGACGATTTGCGCTTTTCTGTCTGTTACAGCGTGATGAATGTGCTTACTCCATTATGAACGGTAGTTTTACCAGAACAAGCGCTCCTGTCTCATAACTTGCTTCTGAGCATACGCGGGTTTTTACTGTTGTTTTAACCCACACACAATCCTTTTTTACAACCCGAAAAACAACATTGTTTAAAACGACGTTAAAAAATGCAGCATGTTCGAATTTACATTTTTTTTGTCGTTTTTCAGAACCTGAAAAATGATGTGAAGCCCACACACGATCATTTTAAACAACGTTTTTTTCATGCCGGAAAATGATCGTGTGTAAGCAGCATAGCTATTGTGCATAGCCTCAGAAAAAAAGACAAGCGGGTAGACAGGACAACTATTAAAGTGTTGTGATCATAAAGGTACAAAGTATACAATGAGGGAAAAAAATATTTGATCCCCTGCTGATTTTGTACATTTGCTTACTGACGAAATGATCAGTCTATAATTTTAATGGTAGGTTTATTTTAACAGTAAGAGACAGAATAATAACAAAAAAAAAAGTTATAAATTGATTTGCATTTTAATAAGTGAAATAAGTATTTGACCCCTTTGCAGAACATATCTTAGTACTTGGTGGAAAAACCCTTGTTGGCAATCACAGAGGTCAGAGGTTTCTTGTAGTTGGCCACCAGGTTTGTACACATCTCAGAAGGGATTTTGTCCCACTCCTTTTTGCAGATCTTGTCTAACTCATTAATGTTTTGAAGCTGAATTTTGGTAACTCAAAACCTTCAGCTCCCTCCGCATATTTTCTATGGGATTAAGGTCTGGGGACTGGCTAGGCCATGCCAGGACCTTAATGTGCTTCTACTTTGGCCACTTCTTTGTTGCCCTGACCATGTGTTTTGGGTCATTGTCATGCAGGAATACATCCATCCGACCCATTTTCAATCCCTCGGCTGAGGGAAGGAGGTTCTCGCCCAAGATTTGACGGTACATGGCCCCATTCATCATCCCTTTGATGCAGTGAAGTTGTCCTGTCATCTTAGCAGAAATGTTTCCACATCCACGTTTGACGGCGGGGGATCATGTTCTTAGGGGTCATAGGCAGCATTCCTCCTCCTCCAAACACAGCAAGTTGAGTTGATGCTAAAGAACTTGGTTTTGGTCTTATCTGACCACAGCACTTTCACCCAGTTCTCCTCTGAATCATTCAGATGTTCATTAGAAAACTTCAGATGGGCTGTACATGTGCTTTCCTGAGCAGGGGGACCTTGCAGCCACTGCAGGATTTCAGTCCTTCACAGCGTAGTGTATTACCAATTATTTTCTTGTGGTCCCAGCTGCCTTTCTAATGTGTTCCCAGCTGCCTTAAGATCATTGACAAGATTCTCCTGTGTAGATATGGGCCAATTTCTCATTGTTCTCATGATCATTGAAACTCCACAAGTTGAGATCTTGCATCGAGCTCCAGGCCGAGGGAGATCACAGTTATTTTGTGTTTCTTGCATTTAAAAAAAAAAAATGCACCAACTGTTGTCACCCTCTCACTAAGCTGCTTGGCGATGGTCTTCCAGCCTTGTGTAGCTATACAATCTTGTCCCAGACATTCTTGGAGAGCTTTTTGGTCTTGGACATGGTAGTGAGATTGGAATCTGATTGATTGCTTCTGTGGACGGGTGTCTTTTATACAGGTAACAAGCTGAGATTAGGAGCACTCCCTTTAAGAGAGTGCTCCTAATCTCAGCTCTTTACCTCTATAGAAGCCACCCGGGAGATAGAAATCTTACTGATTGATAGGGGATCAAATACTTATTTCACTAATTAAAATCCAAATCAATTTAGAATTTTTTTTTGAAATGTGTTTTTTTTATATATATATATTTTTGATATTCTGTCTCTCACGGTTAAAATAAACCTACCATTAAAAATATAGACTGATCATTTTTTTGTCAGTGGGCAAACATACAAAATCAGCAGGGGAGCAAATACTTTTTTCCTCCACTGTAAGATCATTGTAAAAGCTGAACGAAATATACAGATTGTAAGCCTCACAAGTTTGCAAGTAACCAAATAATGATAGATGCAACCTATGATCAGAGCTTATAGAGAATATATCGTTCTCCACGCAGCTTTGGTTAATGGGGGGGCCCAGTCCTCCGTCCACTTAAATTGACGTTGGAATGTTCAGAACAAAAACGTTTTGTTGCAGAGGCGTCCATAATGTACTAGTGTCAAAGGTCTTGACCAATTGTGTCATGATGAACAGTCGCTTATTCTAAACATAGATGACCATATTGGGGTGGATGGGGGTGCTTGCTGCTGTTAACTTCTATTTCCCCCCCTTTTTCTTCCTTGTGTGGAAGAGTTTTATGATCGCAAGACAGTGTACCATTTTGCACCCGAAATTGCTACCTAGTAATGTTCTTTCTTGTTATTTAAAATTGTAAGAAAAAAAGATTAAAACAGAACAATTGTTTCTAATAGGTGCCTAGGTTCAAATATTGTAGTACCTCTAGAACACACCATTTCAGATTGCATACAGTGGGTATCTCAAAATGCGTAGCAATAAACTGAGTGACTAGTGACCAGAAGGGACAAACTTTTTCACAACCCCAAAGCATTTGAAGAAGGTCCCCTTTTTGCTTTTGATATTTATGGCCGTCAGGGTCATCTCTCTTACACATCTGAAAAAGTGGTGCGTAATAGATTCTGTGAAATATTCACCATTGAATAAGGTTATCTCTAGCTGAGATGGTAGAATTGAAGAGTGCAGGATCTCATCCAAGGAGAATTTGGTTCAATTGTTGCATAGTAATACCACAGAGTCATCAGGCTCCCAGTAGGGGACACTCTTTGCCTTGATAATTTCTAAATTGCGATAAAACTCACATACTGTCTAAAACTTCAATAAAAAGATTGGAAAAGGATGGCGTGTTTCATGACAACCTCCTCAAAAAACTGATATATGTGACAGAGATTCTCTCATACAGCAGGTGTTCCCAAACTATGGGTCACTACAACATTTTATCAGACACTCAGCAACCCCGTCTGGCTGGCAGTGGATATGCCAGACTGTGTATAGGATACAGATACCCCTACCACCATCGCAAGTCAGCCAGCCATGATCCCAGTTCCAAGCCCAGATCACCCCCCCCCCCCCCCCCCCAGTGGTTAGTGGCTAGAACATCCAGTGTTCTAGCAAGCAGTGATGTGATTGGCCTAACCCTAGCATTTACAGGAGGACTGAATCTCCGCCTTCCAGACCTGCTCAACCTCCTGAGTTCAGCCCTGTTGCTCTGCCATCTGAAAGGTAGTAGGGGACTTTGTTTGGTACTTCTGGATGTATGAAGGGACACTGTTGGGCAATTCTCGATGTAAGGGGGGGACTCTGCTGAGAAATTCTTGATGTAGAGAGAGACTCTGCTGGGCACTCTTGGATGTTTGAGGTGGGACCTCCACTCGGCAATTCTGGAGGGACTCTGCTGGGCACTCCTGTATGTATGGGGGTGACTTTGCTGCGCACTCCTGGATGTATGTGGGGGGGGGGGTGACTCTGCTGGGCAATTCTAGATGCAAGGGGGGGGGGACTCTGCTGGGTACTCCTAATGGGGGAGTTATTCATTAAATGCTATGCATTTAATTATGATTTTTTTCCTTTCACCCCCCAAATATTTGTAATTCATACAATGTGGCCTTCCTAGTGAAAAGTTTAAAAGGCAATGGAGGATAAGGAATTTGCCTAATTCTTGTCTCTACCCCTTACTACACCAGGATGGGTCCATGGGGGATAAGGATGATGCCTTATCCTCTAGTGGTCTCTACACCATGCACATAGCATGGGTCCTATAAAAGGATATTATGACACCTTATCCCCTTCTTATCTCTACATCAGTATGCAGCATGGGTACATGGAGAATAAGGATGATGTCTGAGTCTCTTCTTGTCTCTACCCCTTACTACACCAGCATGGGTACATGGAGAATAAGGATGATGTCCGATTCTCTTCTTGTCTCTCCTTTATACTACACCTGCATGGGTCCATGGAGAATAAGGATGATGTCTGAGTCTCTTCTTGTCTCTCCTCTATATTACACTAGCATAGGTCCATAGAGGATAAGAATGATGCCTAACCTCTTGTCTATCCCCCTTACTACGCCAGCATGTGTCCATAGAGGATAAGGATGATGCTCTATCCCTTGTCTGTCCTCCTTACTACACCAGCATTTAGCATGAGCCATGAAGTTATGACTATCATGTTTTTGTCACACTGTCAGAAGAGAGAGACCACTGGAGAAGGAATTAATGTTTGGCAAGATCGAAGAAACCAGGTGAAGAGGGAGACCGTCTACTAGGTGGTGGGACACATTGACTACAACTGTGGGAATGACACTAGAAGCTCTCGCCAGACTAGCACAACAAAGTCAACTCTTTTTTTTTTTTTTTTAGCTTATATTCATCAAGTCACTAGGAATTGAATTCAAGTTATTGGCACTTAATAATAATGCTGGTGTATTAAGAAGGGACATGGGTGTTGTGCTCATGCTCACCGACCCGACAACGTCCCTGGGCGAAGCCAATAAAACCCTCCATTGGTTCAGCGAAGTGTCATACTATAAGGTTAACGCTAACAAATCCTACATACTAGACTTGGGCCTTGACGCCACTTCTAAAAACCTGCTACAAGTACAATTTCCCTTTAAGTGGGCGGATCGAGAGATCTCTTACTTAGGAATCCGACTGACTCGCTCCACCAAACATCTATTTAAATACAACTTCCTACCCTTCCTTGACAAACTCCAGAAAGACATTCAGGACCTAGCCAAACATGAGCTCTCCTGGTCTGGGAGGCTTGCAGCATTCAAAATGATGCACTTGCCGCAGCTCCTCTACCTATTCCGGACAATTCCCATTCCTATACCAGGTTCCTACTTCCACTCCCTACAATCCACACTGAACGCACTGCTATGGCAAGGCAAGAAGCCCCGCTGCACGGCACAACTGCTCTCCAGGCATAAACATGCCGGGGGGGCAGGATCCATTGATTTTAAGGAATACTACTGGGCAACGATCCTTACACAACTTTCAGACTGGTTCCAGCCGGCTCCTCTTACACTGTGGGGACAGCTGGAATCCACCTTGATAAACCCTAATAATCTCCGTGAATGGATCCTGGGAATACCGCACGGAGCTCTGGTGCCTAATTCACTCCCTCCTACAATGCGAGCATCAGCCTTAGCTTGGAAATTTTTAGTTCACCAAGGTGAACTCCACCCTCGGCCGTTCCATCCTCCCATACCACTGCAGTGCCTCCGGCACTGTACTATTGATCTAGATCTGAAACGCTGGACATACAGCGGTATATCTCTCCTTCAAGACATTATACGTGAGGAAAGGTTGCTTACATTTCCCCAGGTACAAACCAAATTCCACCTAGAACATTCGGAAGTCTTTACCTACCTTAGAATCAGACATTGCCTATCTCGGATACCCAACCCGTGCTACCCTATCCCCCCTTCTACGTGGTCTTTCCTGACCTCTGCTCCATCCAAAAAAAAAGGAATTTCCCTCTTCTACAACTCTTTCCGTCAAAAAACGGTGCTAGAGAAATCCAAACCACACTTCCAATGGGACGCAGACTTGGGACAAACCCTGTCTGCAGACCAATGGCAGTCTGCACTTCGGTCCATTTACACAGCTACATGTAATGCGGCACTAAGGGAACTTACTACGAAACTGTCGCTACGTTGGTACCTCACCCCGGCTAGGTTAGCTAAATTTAGCAACAAAAGCCCCGACACCTGCTGGAGATGTAGAAATGCCAAAGGTGATCTAATGCACATATTCTGGTCCTGTCCGTCCATTACCAATTATTGGACTACCATCTTCCGAATACTCTCGGACCTAGCAAGTCACCCCATATCCCCATCAGCACCTCTGGCACTCCTGAACATAGACATTGACCAAACACCAAGGGACACGCAACTAGTAGTCACTAACATCCTGCTGGCAGCTCGGCTGAGTATTGCCAGACTCTGGAAATCAACCGAGTCCCCGAAAATAGTAAATGTTATTGACCTAGTGAACCTCCACCATAACTTTGAGCTCACGCTGGCCTCCAGCAAAGGCCGTCTGGCGGAAGCTCAAAAGAAGTGGCATGCATGGGCACATTGGCCTAACGCAGCACTGTTTCTGTGACTCCGGAGGTCAGTTTAGACCGCCCGGACTACCAGGGATCTAGCATCAACATACCTCCTTATACCTTACACGTTTGAGAAATGTTCTGTGAAACCTAACACTGTTGCTATGTATGGCTTAAGCTGTCAACTTGTAATGTTTGACAACATGCTGTTTGCTGTTTCTGACTCTGTATAACCATTCTTGACGAAAAACTGGAATGTACTCATTTTATTCTTATTCTGTACTACTTGTAAACCAAAATACTCAATAAAAAAAATATTGAAGAAAGAAGGGACATGGGGGATATCAGGCATCATCCTTCTGTCATATGGATCTGCACTACATGCTGTAAGAATTAGACACAAGAAGGGAAACATATGTCATCCTATCCTCTTAAGGTGAGAAAATGTGAAATTGGTATCATCAAAAAAAAGACTGCTCGTCACAATGAAATGAATGATCAAGACATGCTTCCCTTACTGTCTACCATCTACCATCTACTAGCACCCTCCCATAGACACCTCTGCGACAACACTTCTGGGTTTTTCCGAAGAATGCATGGCCACGGTATCCAATATCTGTTAAAAGTTTCATTAGGCTTTATCGTGTTTGATAGGAATTGCTCTATACATACAGCGTTATCTGCTTATGGACTTTCTATACTTCTCTGTTTGGCATCTGATCATTACCTTAAAAGAAGTAATGGGCCGTCAAGTGAACTAATCCAAACTTCTCCCACACTCCATGACCATTCTCCAGGTAGCAGTATTATCTTCCACTCTGAGATATTAATGGTCATACACCGAGTGCTGAGCTTTGGTATCACCCCGCTGTAAAATTATTTTTCCGCTCATACACCCAGAGATGTGAATGTCTGCCAGAGTGAAACAGCTTCATCCTATATGCAGAATAATTCAATGGTGTTCTTTATCGTTAGCCCATTCTGCTGCTTGGCCTGCCATATTATCTACTTGATTGTTGCAAATTCCAAATTGCTGGATGGTAAGCGAAGGAAGGCAGGAAAAAGTCTGCACCGACCTAATGGCGCTGGAAGTTATCGAGTCATTTATGCACTCAACGGATTTTAAATAGTCCTGTGCAAAACACATCTCACAATTTTTCTTCCCGCCGGGGATGAAGAAGATCCCTCTCGCAGCACAACGGTTATTGCTGATATTTAGGGAGGGGAAAACTGGCACAATTTACTCACTGAACTGAATTCATGACCCCAGCTCTAAATGTTTTTTGTCTAATCTTCCTTTTCTTATGGCAGTCATTACTGTACATCAGACTGACAGTGACCTAACATGAATGTGACAACTCGGTATGATGACTAAACCCATCCCAGACCCAGTGCTGGGACATTGCCCTTAAGCAACCAAGGCAAAAAGGTAACAATGAGCGCCCCCCCCCCCCCCCCCCAATAAACTGGGAACTACATCAGATGCAAAAACTGCAGATCTTGCCCTTCTTCTTTTTGCACCCCTTCCTGATAATACTTAGGGCGGTCGTCTCTTGCCAACCCCTCTACCTGACTCTGCCAAGACAACACCCTTAAAAATCAGATATTAGAGGACCTCAAGGCAAAGCCAACCAGTACACTGACAATGGTTTTATGCTGCATTTGTGCAAAGGTCCTAATGTCCCCAATTTGCCTTGCTATGCATCCATTTTTCATCTTGGGTGGAGTGTGGAAGGGTTAGGAGCTCCATTGGGAGTTTACTTCTATGCCTTTTATTGCTGCTGCCTGGGTTCTGGAGCTGTTGTGGTCACCACTCTGAAAGGGACCCTCCTGCCTCTCAGATGCTGGATTGGCGTTGACCTCTCTTATGAGGAGGTGCATGAGCATGAAACTGAAGGGTGTCACCGGGCTTTCTTGGAGACTCTTATTTCCATCACGGCTGCAGGATCACTGAAATTTATGCTCATCACTTATTTTGCTTCCTTCACTTTATGGACTATTGATGTACACAATTGCATGTACTATTTGAGCACTAGTAGGCTGAACTATTATTTTATTGTGTATTACGTGTTTGGTAACAAGACACAGTGCACAACAGCTATATATATATATATATATATATATATATATATATATATATATATAGGGCCAGATTCAGGTAGCGTAGTGTATCTATGTGCGGGCGTAGCGTATCGAATATACGCTACCCCGCCGCAACTTAGAGAGGCAAGTGCTATATTCACAAAGCACTTGCTCCGTAAGTTGCGGCGGCGTAGCGTAAATCGGTCGGCGTAAGCCCCCCAAATTCAAAGTAGGAAGGAGGTGGGCGGCATCTATTTAAATTAAGCATAACCCCATGCTAATGAATGGCCGGTCTAACTGGGCATGCACGCGCATGCTCAGAATCACGTCGCATAAACTCCCTAAGATATGTCGGCGTAAAATCCTATGACGTGAACGTAACTTACACACAGCCCTATTCACGTAGTACTACGTAAACGGCGTACGCGACGTAAAATTCCCTGGCCTATACCTTTGCATTAGCTGCGCCTGCTATAGGAGGAGTAACTTTACGCCGGACATAAGCCTTACGCAAATCGCGTATATGAAGCGGCCAGGCGCATCTACGCTCGTGAATCGGCGTATCTTACTTATTTGCATATTTCTAATGGGAACGCCGAATGCGTCCAGCGGAACTATGCGCCCATGACATGCCGGCGTAGGCAAGTTACGGCGGGCGGCTGAAGACATGTTTTTCGGCGTATCTCGCTTTGTGAATCGGCGCAAGGATGTGTTGGCACACATTTGAAATTACGGAGGCGTATCTGGAGATACGCCGGCGTACTTCCCTTTAGTCTTGCATGGCTGTACATCCTCCTCTCCTGTACTGAAATTGTTTACACTGATATCAATGCACACTGTGAGTGTCTCTGAATGTGCATTAGAAGCTGCAGCAAGTCAGAAAGAACCCGTCTCATTTCCTGACTGACAAACATCTAGCAATATCTAGTCCTATCCACCCTTGCCTGACTGTTCCTAGCCCACCCTATCATTTCATTGGATTTCAATACTTTTAATCTCGGAGGTTCAGCGCCAAGTGTGGCCGTTACCCAGATGCAACCTGCATAGAAACACGCAGTCATCTAGATTAAAAAACTTGCCCATCATGGTATTTTGATATTTGCATAAAAAAGTGGTAGTTTACTTGTTAATTACAGTAGGCCTTACAGTAGGCCTTAAATGTGGCGTGCCCTTTGAGAACGATCGTATTGATCGAAACTAGTCAGGGCGGAGCCACGCACTGACGTCACCGCGTCCAGAAGTGACCCTGTAAGCACGGGCGCACGTTCGTTTTGTTTGTTATATTTTGTTTTACTTTGACTGGTTGTAATGCCTTTGTATTTTGGACTTATGAAGTGCATCTAGTGTATACAATTTTAATAAAACCCGGATTATTATGGTACTTCACAATTTGAGTCCCCTTTTTTTCTGGGTCTCCAGCTGGATCCTTTGGAGCTGTGCAACCAGCTTAGGACCTGGAAAGGAGTTTGGGATCCACACCTATCAAAACGAGGACCAGCTGAATGCAGAGGAGTGCTGCAGTTCCCCCCCCCCCTCCCTTCTGGGATCGAGTGGATCTATATGCTTTACTAGCTGGGAATCTGGTAAGAGTTTATTACCTACCCCTCTCCTGGTGGATCTTTTCTATTCTATCCAAACCTGACTGGTGGCGGAATCCCTTTCATCTTGGCTTTTTCCCCCTTCAACATACGTCCATGGAGTTGATACTTTGATGGGGACATTATGTTTAAGAATTCACAGATCTTTTTGGACTGAATGGATTTTATTTATTTATTATTATTATTAATATTTTTTTCACACAGTTATAAATTCAATTTATTTTGGTTGTCTCACTAGAAGGTTTTCCTTACCTTCTTTCCCTAGAGTTTAATATATTTCTTATATTTAATATTATTTATTTAATTATTTCTTAACACTTTGTTCACCACATGGTATGACTAGCGCAATTTTTTTCTCCAATGTTTTCTACTTGTATTTACATGACTACCACGTGTAGCTAAAGATTGCTGCTTGGGTTATTAAGTTAACATTATTTTCACATATTTATTTTAAATTTTAGTTATTCATATCCTTTAGCGCAATATTTTTTATTGTTCTTAAATGTGGCCCCTGATATGTTTAGTGGGTTTCAAGTGCAAACCCTGACACATTCAGAGGGTCATACTATACTATATGTGTAAATGACGAGAAACCCTTTAGACCCCATTTACAATTATTCAGTCCAGGGTGTTTACACATGCACAGTGATGTGCCCAATCATTTGAATGGGGGCCCAACGCACCACACAATGGACCAGTAAATGCCGCTGCACTATTTTTTCCAATCCAACAGTCCACAACATGGGTATGTGATGCTGTGCATTGCTGTGTGCTGGGGTGCTATTCAAAATGAATGGCACCACAATGCTCTGGGTGCATAGGTATGATTTCAGTCCTATTAATCAAGTCCTGCTAGATCACGTCATGCTGGCCCCTTTTGCAGGTATAGTTAAGTAAAACATTAATAAGTGTCCATACTGTTTAAAATGTCTGGACAGACGAGTGCCCCAATATTAAAAAAAAATATACAGCACAACTAATCCACCCATTAAACACATAGAAACATCAGAAATACCCTTTCCTAATGTAATTTGTGCAGGTCACATCATTGCTATCCCTCTCCTTCACTCTGTATGGCCCAGGTTGGTGGTCAGGGTATGATTTCAACATGCCACATGTCATGGTAACATCTGCTGCCTATTTTCATTCTCTAATCCCAGCCGTGGAAAACAGTGTGCATAAAACACGATCAGATAACTTGTACAGTATAAACAATATAAAGAATGTCTATCCTGCACATCTTAATTGTGCATTTTATTTAGAGATGGAGATTTTTGAGCACCTTATCATGAATAATTGGTATAACCAGGGCAGGACTTAGGGTGGTGGGGGCCCCTGGGCTTGAGTGTTGAAGGGGCCCCCTGGAGCGAGGGGGGATCATAGTTGTTGAGCGGGGGGGGGGGGGGGGGCGCATTCATTAAAGTTGTTGAGCAGGGGGGGGGGGGGGGGGAATTGAAGTTGTTGAGCGGGGTTGCGCATTAAAGTTGTTGAGCGGGGGGGGGCGAATTGAAGTTGTTGACCGGGGGGGCATTAAAGTTTGTTGGGCGGGGGGGTGACTCATCTGTGCACGGAATAAAAATTCTGGGCCCTTTAATAAAAAAAATAAAAAAGAAACCTCTGGGCCCTTTAATAAAAAAAATAAAAAATAAAAAAAATAAACATTTATAAAAAATATAAAGAAAATGTAAATATTTTTATAAAAAAAAGGGGGGTTGCCATCCAGGGGCCCTGGAGACCTCTGGGGCCTTTAATAATAATAATAATAAATATATATATATATATATTAGAGCTGCACGATTAATCGTCAAGAATCGTTATCGCAATCTTTTTTCCGTTGCGATTCTTGATACAGGGTTTCACGATCTTTCACATGAAAATTATTTTCTCTATGCACTTTGGTATGCAAAGAATTTCCTGTCTGCTCTCAGCCAAAAGTCAGTCTGGGCAATCTGCCAAGTTTTGGAAACATTCTTTATCAGTGGAAAGTTAAGTCTAAACATTGTATCTCTTCAAAGGAATTAACTTCTTCTGTATGTAAATTAGGAATTTTTAACCACTTAAACACCAAACCTTTTTCTGACAGCTCTTTTCAAGTTAAAATCATTATTTTTTTTTGCTAGAAAATTACTTAGAACCCCCAAAGATTATATACGTTTTTAGTAAAGACCTTGGCCTAGAGAATAAAATGGCGGTTGTTGCAATATTTTATGTTGCACTGTATTTGCGCAGCAGTCTTTTTAAATGCATTTTTTTGGAAAAAAAAATTATTTAATGAATTTAAAAAAAAATAGGCAGTAAAGTTAGACCATTTTTATTTTTTATGTATATATAAAAACATATTTTTTTTTATAAAAAAATAAATAAAAAAAGTGGGGGTTGCTGTCCGGGGCCCTGGGGGCTCAGGGCCCCTGGGGGTCTTCAGACCCCTAAAAAAAATAAAAAAAAATAAACATTTCAAAAAAATACATAAAAAAGGGAGGTTGCCATTCGGGGGGTCTGGGGACCTCTGGGCCTTTTAATAAAAAATTAAAAAATCTAAACAAAAATAAAAAAATAAACATTTATAAAAAAAAATTAAAAAAAGAGGGGGTTGCCACATGGGGCCCTGGGGACCTCTGAGCACTTTAATAAAAAAAAAAAAAATATATATATATATATATATATATATATATATATATATATATATAAATGTATATTGTTTTATAAAAAAAGGGGGGGTTGCCATCCAGGGGCCCTGGAGACCTCTGGGCCCTTTAATAATAATAATAATATATATATATATATATATATATATATATATAAATATATAAAAAAAACATTTTTTTAAAAAATAAATAAAAAAAGGAAGGGTTGCTGTCCGGGGCCCTGGGGACCTCCGAAACCCCTAAAAAAAAAAAAAAAAAAAAAAAAAGTTTTTTTTTTTTTTTTTTTTGGAGGGGCCCCCTATTGGGCGGGGCCCATGGGCTTTAGCCCAGTCAAGCCCAATGGTAAGTCCGGCCCTGGGTATAACAGGTATAACATGCAAAACAGCAAGGTTCCCTGGAGGAGCCACTGTCAATCATAGAATTACCCTGGCAGGTGTGGTTTCTTGTAACATGGGACTGATGGATAATTGAATGCAACAGAACACAAGTGATACCACGAGAGCATGCACAATGTGCCGACAACTCGATCGGCCTGAAGAATGTTTCTACCAGGGATATAGACGTAAAACTAACTAAGGGCCCTTTCACATGAGCGGACCATTCGTCCGCTTATTACAAGTCCGTTTACCTATGATGATGATGCATCCGCTAACGTCCGCCTAAGATCCGCGTCCGCCTGGATCCGTTTTTCGGACAGAAGAAACCCCTATTTTTCTTCCGTCCGGCGGATCGGATGCAAACGGACAGACGGTCCGTTTTCATCTGATTCGCCAGTGTGCGGGGACCGTCCTGTCCGCCGACAGCTCAGCGGGACCCCCCGCTGAGCCGACGGACACACACGGAGCGGACCCGAAAAACGGACCGCTCTGTATGAAAGAGGCCTAAAGCCCTGTACACACGATCGGATATCTGATGGAATCTAATCCGATGGATTTTTTCATCAGATATCCATTGAAGCTGACTTTCATCAGTCGTGCCTACACACCATCAGTTAAAAATCAGATCGTGTCCAACGCGGTAACGTAAAACACTAAGACGTGCTGAGAAAAATGAAGTTCAATGCTTCCGAGCATGCATCGACTTGATTCTGAGCATGCGTGGATTTTCCCACAGACGATAATTTTTTTCTATCGTTTTTTTAACCATAAGAAAAATGTAAAACAGGTTCTATTTTTTTTCACCGATGGATAAAAAAACGATGGGGCCCACACACGATCGGTTCGTCCTATGAAAACAGTCCATCGGTCCAATTTCATCAGACGAACCGATCGTGTGTGCAGGGCTTAAGAGGGTTACCCAGGTATTTTATTCATACTGTAAGGTTTTCTAAAAAAAGGGCACATATGCTTAGACTCATTTTACAGAGGGGCTTTTATGATGACAGATAGTTTTATTTTTATTTTTTTATAGCATTACCAAGTATTTGAGAAGACCAAGAGGAAGGAGCAGAGTCACCCAGCAGTGCAGAGCAATGCCCCGTTATACACTATCCCAAAATCGGACAAAAGATCGTCCGACTTTGTTCGCTTAATAGTCGCAAGTAGAAATTAAATAGGTTCGTTAAGTCCCAAAAATTCTCGTACTAGAAAAAAAAAAAACAGAAGTGATGTCATATGTTGTAATGTATTTGTGTTGTATTTTCGGACGACAGCTATACTGACAAACAAAAATCGTACCATCTGCTATCGTATGAGGAATATTTTTGTGCTTGTCCAATAAAATAATATCAGATGAATTATCGTGATTAGCTCTCGAAAGCTCTGTACTAACGATCCTTATTATCATACGATCGCGTTGAAAGCTGTATTTTTCATCTGATTTTCGAAACGTGTGTATGGGCCATTAGGCTGTCCATAAGAGTTTTTTTTTTCTCAGAAAGTGGGTGGATGGAGGAATCCCTCCCGCTGCAACATGGCATTCTGAAAGTGGTACCCACCGCTGACAGAATACCTTAATCAAGATCTGCAGATGCTAATCGGCAAGTTTTCCAACATTTCCCTTCAACAACAGTTGATCAAATATTCGACTTCTGTGGAGCAGGGATGGTAACGCACTGATGGAAATTTGTCTGGTCTCGGTCTAACCTGGCAAATTTCAATCAGTCTATGGCCAACCAGACAAGCAGGTCGGGACCCTTTGGGGTAAGACCGCGCTATATTAAGATACCTCTCAACTATGACGTGTATTTCAGGAGAGGAGAGAAGGAGCAGAGGCAGGAGGGATTCCCACATCAACACTGTCTGTGTTGATGAGAAAATCAAGATTTTTTTTTAACTCCAACCAAACAAATTCACTCTGTGTATGGCCGGACTAAGACTGGTCATAGATAATACAATTTATTTTCCTTTAGCCATGGGTTGAAGCAAAGAAAATTGCTAGATTCCCCCAGTCAGTGGTACTGGGGGAATCCCTCCCATTGCACCATTGTATACTGACAGCGGGAGGTTTCCTCATCATCAGAATGCAATATCCCCCATCAGTGATCA
Source organism: Rana kukunoris (assembly GCA_029574335.1). NCBI lineage: Eukaryota > Metazoa > Chordata > Amphibia > Anura > Ranidae > Rana > Rana kukunoris. The sequence goes on along the minus strand of CM056056.1, from coordinate 23,936,636 downwards.
TATGGAGAAAGAAAAAAAAGTCAATCGATAGAGCACAACCTGCCTGCCCATAGATGGGACTGAAATTCATCCGGTTCCTGCTAAACCGGACACATTTCATTCCTTCTATAGCCGGCTTTAGTTTTTACAGCAGACACATTACAGAGCATACAAGATCTTACCTGAAGAAGGTGACAAAAAACTGGACCAGGTCCATGATCGTGTTGTGTTGGGAGAAGGCAATCTGAAAAATAGAGAGCAATGGGTCAGAGCAGGTTCTATGGAATTATGTGTGTATATATGGTATAACGTATACATGTCTGGTTACTAGAAGGGAAAGCCTTTGGCTGGAAATTCCACAATTCAACTCAAACCCCCTGGACAGGACACCAGCTGACAATGTGAGTATTTAGCTGCCAGAAAAGGGCAAGTAAACATGTCACAGACCTGGGCAATGCAAACTGAGGTTGTGATCTAAAAAATCCTTAAGTAAAAGTTAATGTAAAGTTGGGCACGGATGACCCCATCTAATCCCAAAAAACTGAATGAACACACAAGTAAGGTGGATGGAGGATTCCACCACTGTCAAAATACACTGATCAGCGATGTAGCCGATTGGCTTCATGTGCTGACCATAAAGAAATTTACCAAAAGTGCCGTTCAAGAGGAGTCGATCATTAGATCGACTCCTCTCAAACCAGAACGGTCATAGACGGATCACAATTCGACTGGCCCCTGCAGAACCAGCCAAATTTCAATCCATCTATGGCCCGTGTTAGTGAGGACTACATATGAAATCAATCTGAAGATACAGGAATATGGTCACCTGAACATAGGCTGGCCATACACCGTGTGAATCTGTGTCGGTTCCCGATGAACCAGCTGAAATTTGCTTTGAGGGTAACCAGGACTGCTGTTAGAAATCACGGGGGCCCCATACAGCCAACCTGACAAGGCCCCCCTCCCCGGACGAAAGTGACTGAGGACAGGGATTTATCAGTCCCTTTCTCTACAGCCTCAGCCGGGTCATCCTGCTCAGCATGTGCCTAGGCCCCCCTGGCTGGCTGTACTGCCTTATCAGCGGCTCTGTGGGTAGCCTGTGCCCCTTTTCTGCCCGACATGCTTTGATTGAACAATCAAACAAGCTGGGCAGAAAATCAAGTATTCTGATGTCTGCCTCTGGCGGCAGGCAGACTACAATATCTCTGTAAAAGATCTGTCTATCCACTCTGTATACCCCACAGGTTAAATGGAAACTATCTATATTTTTCCTAAAAAACTCAAGCTTGGGCCCATCACTAACCCCTTTTAAGTATCCCTATCGTTTGTGAATGTGATAGGCAGCCTCACTCAATAAGGAGGCTTTAGAAGGAGTAGATCAAAGGTAAATTATACAGAAATAGTTAAAGCAAAAAAAAACATTCCCCCCTGGGTGATCTATGTACATTAAAAGGATTATAACAACCTTTGTTGCAGATTCCTGCCTTTTGTTATTCTGAAGAAATCCCTGTGTGCTTAACTGTGCCTTTGTGCTACGTGGGTCTAATGCGAGTGGTTTCATAATTATCAGTCAGGTGTGCAGCTGCAGAGCACTAAATGATTAAAGCTGCAGGGCCTGCATCCCTTTAGATGTGTTCCTATTGGAAATATCTCACCAAAAATGAAATTTTTGTTGCAGGGGATGCCTTGTATCTTAGGCAGACTTCTGGGAAAATTGGTGAGCCAAATCACACAAGCAGGAAATGATGTTTCTGGGGAGTGGTCAGTACACATTTTGTGTACAGAACAATGCCATGTAGCCATATTGCATTGCATTTAGAAAATGGCAGCGGCTGTAGATTGAAAAGGAAAGGCTCATTTTTAATAACATTCAATTACAATTTGACTTGAGTCGCAATTGTACACGATATATTATTTTTTTTATTTTTGCTATTTTTTTCCCCACGAAAGTTGAGTTAACCGTTAAAGCAGAAGTTTAATCCGCATAAATGTTGTCTTCCTCCTTCCCCCTCATCAACATGCCAATAGAATTGTAAATCAAAACCTTTATTTTTTTCATGGAATTCCCTTTCTTAGACCCAGTCACTGAGTCTCTGTGCTTCTTTTTGCAGAGCAGGCAGATCATGGCAGGTGGGAGCGACCAGCAGGGTGTTGTACATAGCGTGGAACTGAAAGTTCAATTGCTCAATGGAATTGGCACTATAGATTAGTTTTCCAGTCCTTAGATGTAGACAGCTGCCCTAGTTTTCTTTTTTCAGTACCTGATTTCTTCTATGGTACGTTTCATCAGGGGGCCAAGCCCGAACCCTTCACAATTGGTGGAAGTAACAGTAAAGTAAAAGCCATATATTGGTGTAAGACAAAGTACATGAATGGCGACACAAAATATCTTCTCCAATGCAAGTGTTATTTGCTCTCATCTTGTTCTTATGAACAGTAGCTTACGCATTTCAGCCTCACTTGGCTTTAGTAGCTTACTCATGTCAGCCTCACTTGGCTTTAGTAGCTTACTCATTTCAGCCTCACTTGGCTTTAGTAGCTTACTCATTTCAGCCTCACTTACTAATTTCAGCCTAAGGAGGATAAAGGACCATGCACCATAAATAAGGAGCACAAGGGTTAAATTGGAGGTAGAGGGGTGTATCCTTGTAAATGTACCCATATAGTGGTGTCAATAAAGTTTGCTGAAACGCAAAAAAAAATTGTGGCTTGGCCTTTTGTTTGCTTGTAAAAAATCTTTTTAGATGTCCTTGGTTCGTCTTTCCGCTCCTCCGCGGGGGGGTTTTGTCCAGCTCACCCGCTCGGAGCTGACCATATGTTCTGGAATACAGCCGAAGCTCATCCACCTGACAGCGAGGGCATCATCTGCAGGATCCACCCCACAAGTACAACCTTTCCCGCAAATCACCTCCAAGCATGCAGCCAAACACAAGTCCCTCTCCAAGGCTTAAAAGTTGTAGAATATATGAGACTGTAGGGCACACGGTGAGCCAAGCCATCTCCATGAAGGTTGAGAGCCAAGACTGAAATGTTGGCATCCCAGCGCTAAATGGGAGAAATGACATTCAGCTCAGGATACATTTTATGCCTGGGATAAAACTGTCATTAGGATGGAGCTCAGGAAAATGTACAATGAACGCAGGAGACACATATATTAGATTAGTCAGAGCACTGAGCGCCAAGCCATAATGATAGTGTGAAGTGGTCACTTCCATCTGCAAGAACAAAAACTTTTCTCTAGTATGTCTACAAAATTCCTAATGCTTTTTGAGACTCCTTTAAGCCATGTTTTAGCTCAGCTTAAAATTTTGTTGTCTCGTTATTGGAAGGAAATAAGATCACTTTGTCGCGTTTTGTTGCACTGGGAATACTCGTGGAAGAACGCAGCCAATTTAGCGAGTTCTAGAAACAATCTGTTTTCCTTGTAGCAGACCTTTCCGAGCTGCCCACTCAGGTCGGCGGAGACCCCCGTGTATTGGGGCTTGTTCTCTGCACGCCGTCCAGCCGGGTGACATTTCAAACACAAGTTAATTTCTCAAATGCATGTCATCTTTTTTTTATTATTCGTTTGTTTGCGGCGCTGATAGAAAGGCCACCTTATGAAATGTTAATGTCTGGCTGGGGGGAGGGGGGTTGGGATTATCCGCAGTGTAATGATACAATAACACTCTGACACCAGCAGCTCCTGCTGTGCCCAGCCCTCCGTAATGTGATTATTCTCTATCGCCAGGGACAGGGCTCCACCACAAACTTGGTACAATGTTACAAATTGGACGCGGTTATTATCAAACTGGGGTGTGTTTAGCAGAGGAGAGAAACCGCATGAAAAATAACACCGAACCTAAAATACTGTTCAAATAGCCTTATATAAAACGGGATAAATAAAATCTGCTTACAAGTTACAGAAGAGCAAGTTTGTAAAATTGAAAGTTACAAATAAATACAGAGACGGCAGTCTTTAACTGGTTCCCGACCGGGTCACGCAGATATACTGCAGCAGAATGGCTTCCCTGGGCGAAACCCCGTACGGGATACGTACTTATCTTTTTCAGCCACTAGAGGGCGCGCACTTTTGCTGCATGGCGGGGAACGGTGGTGATCGTGCCCGCCAGCCAAGCGTAATCAGTCACTGTGCAGCCTGCCCATGTGTTATTATTTCTCCTGTAAACGGAGAGAAAGATACATTGCATCATTCTCCCCTTGCCAAGGGAGAAAGATGTAAAAAAACAACAATAGTGTGTAACAAAATATATAATAATAATAATAAAAAAAATAAAAAAAAATGAATAAAGACAAAATAGCTAGATCAAGGCTTGATCTAGGTCAGTGTTAGGGTTTGTAAATGCACCTTCGCCTATATAGACAAATATCTTTGCACCGGACCTGGGCACGTACACTCTAATGTCCCACAGTCACATTATTATTATTTAGACACATTATTATTATATACTTGTATAGCTCTAACATATTCTCCTGTGCTGTACAAAGTACATAGAGCCAGTCACATTAGTCTCTAGACCAGGGAAACTTGGGCTCTAATGCCTCACCACTGTTGCACGCTATTAACCCACAACCAATCAGAAGCTATCACAGCAATCAGGTTACACAGAATCTCGAGTTCCGGGTCCTGATCGTTAGTACAGGGCTACAGGGGCTTACTGTGAGACCCCGGTCTCTGTGCTGGAAGCGTGCCTTGTGGCGCGCTCCCAGCACAAATGGGTAAATGAAAATATATAGACCCCTCGTAAAAAAAAGATCAGTCCAAAGGGGGCCGCATTTTTGTGTGATGTCGGCACCAAGGGGTTAATCTATATTTACATTGGGTATAGAAAAGAATCACCGCCCTTTAAAATATTCACATTTAGTTGCTTTGCAGTCTGAAATGAAGACAGACACGTTTTTGCTTTATCCAGCTGTATTTACTCTAAGCTACTTATAACATCCAAGTGAAAGATAACAGACCAACATGTCAGTCCAATTCAGTCCTACCAAAACAAAGTCAGTTTGAAAAAGGATCACCCCCTTTATTCAGTATTTTTATGAACCACCTGTTGCTTTAATTACAGCCTTAGTTTGTTGCAATTCATCTCTACTAACTTTGCACATCTGGACTGTATAATGTTTGCCCACTCTTCTTTGTAGGACTGCTCAAATTCAGTTACATTTGATGGTGACCATTTGTGGACTGCAGTCTTTAACCACTTGTCATCTGCCCACCGTCAAATGACGGCGGGCAGACGACTCCATTGTTCTGACATCACGTCATATGACGTGATGTCCCTTTAAAGCCGCGGGCGGGCGCGCGCGCGTCGCCGGCGGCGCGCGCGCGCGCGCACCCGCCGCTCTGCGGGGATCCCATGCGAGTGCCCGGCGGCAACGATCGCCGCCGGGCACACGCGATTGCTCAGTAACTGAGCTGGGATGTGCAGCTCTGTGTGTAAACACAGAGCTGCACGTCCCTGTCAGGGAGAGAGGAGATCGATTGTGTCCCTTGTACATAGGGACACAATCGGTCACCTCCCCCAGTCACCCCCCCTCCCCCTACAGTTAGAACACTCATAGGACACACATTTAACCCCTTCCCCGCCCCCTAGTGGTTAACCCCTTCACTGCCAGTCACATTTATACAGTAATCAATGCATATTTATAGCATTTTTCACTGTATAAATGTAAATTGTCCCAAAAATGTCAGAAAAGTGTCCGAAATGTCCGCCATAACGTCGCAGTCCCAATAAAAAAATCGCAGATCGCCGCCATTAATAGTAAAAAAAATAAAAATAAAAAATGACATAAACTATCCCCTATTTTGTAAACGCTATAAATTTTGCGCAAACCAATCGATAAACGCTTATTGCATTTTTTTTTACCAAAAATATGTAGAAGAATACGTATCGGCCTAAACTGAGGGAAAAAATATTTTTTTTATATATTTTTTGGGTTATTTATTATAGCAAAAAGGAAAAAATATTGCATTTTTTTAAAAATTGACGCTCTATTTTTGTTTATAGCGCAAAAAATAAAAACCGCAGAGGTGATCAAATACCACCAAAAGAAAGCTCTATTTGTGGGAAAAAAAGGACGCCAATTTTGTTTGGGAGCCACGTCGCACGACCGCGCAATTGTCAGTTAAATCGACGCAGTGCCGGAAGCTTATATTTTGTCTGGGCAGGAAGGGGGTGTAGGTGCACAGTAGGTAAGTGGTTAATTTGTTCCATAGATTTTCAATGGGGTTTTAGTGTGGGCTCTGACTAGGCCATGCGAGGACATTCACCTTTTTCTCATTCTATGTGTGGTCATTTTTGCTGTGCGCTTTGGGTCATTGTCATGTTGGAAGGTAAACCTCCTTCCTTTGAAAACTTTCTGGTAGAGGGCAGCAGATTTTCTTCAAGAATTTGATGGTATTTTCGCCCCGTCCATTCTTCCTTCTATCTTGAGAAGTGCTCCAGTCACTGCTGCAGAGCAACATCCCCATAACACAATATTACCATCTCCGTGCTTTACTGAAGATTTATGGTGGTATTTGGATGGTGAGCTGTATTGGATTTCCACCAAACATATTATTTAGTGTTGGGGCCAAATAATTCCATTTTAGTCTCATCTGACCATAACACATTTTTCCTTGATGATCAGTTTCCTCCTGGGTCTTTCATTCTTTTTTGATGCGACGTCCTGATCCAGGGAGGATCTGTGTCTTACCAAATACCTTCCACTTCTTAATATATCTCAATATGCTTCTAGGCATTGATAAAGCCTTTGAAATGTTTGACTTGACTTTGACTTGTGCCTGTCTACAACTTTATCCCAGAGACCTTTTGACAGTGTCTTGCCACCCATAGGTAACTGTTTACTTCAGTTGCAACTCCAGGGACTGAAATGCTCCAGGAAAGCGCTTTTCATGCTGAGCTAATCAAAAAGACCACAGCTGATGACAGTTGAAAGTCAAATGAATTTGCGTGCCATTGAGAAGGTGATTAGCTACACCTGATTTAGATTACAAGTCATTTTTTAGGAGGGGGTGATCCTCAGTGATTCTCTTTTTATTTTATTTAAAACATTTATTTATGACATGTTGGTGTTATATCTTTCACTTGGAGTAAACACAGATGGGAAAAAAATTGTGTCTTCATTTCAGGCTGCAAAGCAACAAAATGTGATTATTTTAACCACTTGACCACTGGGCACTTAAACCCCCTTCCTAACCAGATCAATTTTCAGCTTTCGGTGCTCTCACAATTTGAATGACAATTACTCAGTCATACGACATTGTACCCATATGAAATTTCTTTCCTTTTTTTCACATAAATAGAGCTGTCTTTTGGTAATATGTGATCACCTCTGGGTTTTCTATTTTTTGCGCTATAAAAGAAAAGACTGAAAATTCTGTAAAAAAAAATAAAATTCTGTCATATTAGCAGGTTATTTCTCACACACAGCATATGCATATCACAAATTACACCCCAAAACACATTTTGGTATTCCTCCCGAGTATGGCGATACCACATGTGAGACCTTTACACAGCGTGGCCACATACAGAGGCCCAACATGCAGGGAGCACCCTCAGGAGTTCTGGAGCACCCATGCCAATTCTGACATTTCTCTCCTACATGCAAAAAATCATAATTTATTTGCTAGAAAATTACATAGAAACCCAAAACATTATATATGCTTCTTTAGCAAAGACCCTAGACTCTAGAGCAGGGGTGGCAAACACAAGGCCCGCGGGCCGAATCCGGCCCGCCAAGCCTTGTCATGTGGCCCGCCAGCCTCCACTGCTTGTTCCAGTGCCGCCCGCTCAGGCCGCACATCGGGAGGTAATCGGTGCCCGCAGCCTGGACAGGGTTAATACAGGTCGCGGCTGCCGCTCACCTACCGCTACGCGGCCTTGCCTGTGTCATCTCCGGGCTCCGGCGCGGCTGATTGGCTGAGCTGTGTGTCTCTCTCACACACAGCTCAGAATCCACGCTGACAGTTCGGCTGCTGCTCGAACACTGCCCCTCCTCTTCCCGCCTCTCTACACTGTGTGGCACGCCCACACCCCCTGTGTCTTCCCCGCGCACACATCCCCGGGAAAATGTTAGGAAAGATGCAGGCAGCCCGCCCCTGACCATCCATCCTGGGGTAAGCTCACCCTTTCCCACCTCCCAGTGTATATTTTCAATGAATTTAAGTGTGCTCTGTGGACTCTGGTGCAAGAGGGGGGCTTTGGTGGGCAGAACCCCCTTTACATCTGAGTCCACAGCATTTACAAGGGGTCTATGCAGACTCTGATGTAATGGGGGGTCTATGCGGACTCTGATGTAATGGGGGGTCTATGCGGACTCTGATGTAATGGGGGGTCTATGCGGACTCTGATGTAATGGGGGGTCTATGCGGATTCTGATGTAATGGGGGGTCTATGCGGATTCTGATGTAATGGGGGGTCTATGCGGACTCTGATGTAATGGGGGGTCTATGCGGACTCTGATGTAATGGGGGGTCTATGCGGACTCTGATGTAATGGGGGGTCTATGCGGACTCTGATGTAATGGGGGGTCTATGCGGACTCTGATGTAATGGGGGGTCTATGCGGACTCTGATGTAATGGGGGTCTATGCGGACTCTGATGTAATGGGGGTCTATGCGGACTCTGATGTAATGGGGGTCTATGCGGACTCTGATGTAATGGGGGTCTATGCGGACTCTGATGTAATGGGGGTCTATGCGGACTCTGATGTAATGGGGGGTCTATGCGGACTCTGATGTAATGGGGGGTCTATGCGGACTCTGATGTAATGGGGGGTCTATGCGGATTCTGATGTAATGGGGGGTCTATGCGGATTCTGATGTAATGGGGGGTCTATGCGGACTCTGATGTAATGGGGGGTCTATGCGGACTCTGATGTAATGGGGGGTCTATGCGGACTCTGATGTAATGGGGGGTCTATGCGGACTCTGATGTAATGGGGGGTCTATGCGGACTCTGATGTAATGGGGGGTCTATGCGGACTCTGATGTAATGGGGGTCTATGCGGACTCTGATGTAATGGGGGTCTATGCGGACTCTGATGTAATGGGGGTCTATGCGGACTCTGATGTAATGGGGGTCTATGCGGACTCTGATGTAATGGGGGTCTATGCGGACTCTGATGTAATGGGGGGTCTATGCGGACTCTGATGTAATGGGGGGTCTATGCGGACTCTGATGTAATGGGGGTCTATGCGGACTCTGATGTAATGGGGGTCTATGCGGACTCTGATGTAATGGGGGTCTATGCGGACTCTGATGTAATGGGGGTCTATGCGGACTCTGATGTAATGGGGGTCTATGCGGACTCTGATGTAATGGGGGTCTATGCGGACTCTGATGTAATGGGGGTCTATGCGGACTCTGATGTAATAGTGTTCTGTGCGGACTCTGATGTAATAGTGCTTTGTGCGGACTCTGATGTAATGGTGCTCTGTGCGGACCCCTGAATCCCTGCACTGTGTACGTAGCATAATCCTGACGTAATCCTGAACTCTGCATTCTGTATGTAGTGCGACCCATATACAACTGGCCCTTTGAAGTCAACCACACTGCTGATGCGGCCCTCGATGAATTTGAGTTTGCCACCCCTGCTCTAGAGAATACAATTGCGGCCATTACAACTTTTAATCTCGCACTGTATTTTCACAGCAATTTTTTGAACGCGTGTTTTAAAAAAAAAATGTTTTGTGCTTAAAAAAAAAAAACACAAAACCGTAAAGTTAGCCCAATGTTTTTGCATAACATGAAAGATGAAGTTACCCCGAGTAAATAGATACCAAACATGTCACCCTTCAAAATGGCACACGCTCGTGGAATGGCGGCAAACTTTGCTACTTAAAAATCCCCATAGGTGTCGCTTTAATTATTTTTATTAGATTACATGTTTTTAGTTACGGTCTAGGGCCAAGATGATTGCTCTCGCTCCAACGTTCGCAGCGATACTTCACATGTGTAGCTTGAACACCGTTTTCATATGTGGGCGGGACTACGTGTGCGTTCACTTCTGCGTGCTAGCACACGGGGACAGGGGCACTTTAAAAAATGTATATATATTTTATTGTTCATTTTACTTTATTTATTTTAGTTTGACACTTTTTTCCCCAAAAATAGATTTTGTGATCACTTTTATTCCTATTATAAGGAATGTAAACATCCCTTGTAATAGGAATATAGCATGATAGGTCCTCTTTACAGTGAGATATGGGGTCAATAGGACCCCACATCTCACCTCTAGGCTGGGAAGACTGAAATAAAAAAAAAATAAAAAAAAATATCCTGGCTTTGATCGTAGCGGTGAGGGGTGAATATTGCAGGGTATTGCAGAGTATTGAAGTATTGCAGAGTATTGGGGGTACTGCAGAGTATTGGGGGTACTGCAGAGTATTGGGGGCATCCTCCCAGAGTAACTCGACCACGCTGTAGACGTCTTTTGTCAATAGCGCGGTCGGCAAAAGGTTAAAGGCACTGTATATCGCTCTGACATATTGCGCAATGCTGTACAGAGAACACAGAGCAAGTCACATCAGTCTCTGTACCAGAGGAGCTTACACTCTGATGTCCCATTGTAGTCAAAGTTATTATTAAAGTTTTTTACAGCTCTGACATATTTAGTAGTGCTGTACTGAGAACACTGAGCTAGTCATACCAGTCTCTGCACCAGAGGAGCTTACACTCTACCGTCGTGCCACAGTTGCACACTGTTATTATACATTTATATAGCTCTGACATATTCTGTTGTGCTGTACAGAGAGCAATGAACCATTTCCATGTTGGGAGTTTCACCTCAGATCCCAGCACCGTATGGGAATAAAACATCAATTTAAATCTATTTGTAGTAATTTAGCACAATACAGAAGGCCACATTCATTCCCTGGCTGGTAGTGGAGTCTGCTGAACCTCTCCATTGAACAGCACCATCCACTTAGTACAGTCATTAGATGAGCCCGTCGTACATGTACAGCTGTTTTGGCTTTATGCATTTTCTTTTCAAACAAATACAGTGCATAAACACAAGAGAAAAATGGAGGAAAGATTGATGGAAATTATCATTCATCTTTGGATGCTTTTTTCAAGGATGTTGGGATCACACAGGAGTGCACTTTGCCGAAAAACCTGTAAAAAGCTCCCAATCCCAACCTAGGCACTCCAGAGATTTCACTTCTGTTCTAATGTACGTTGCAGAAATAGAGAGGGCACCGTTTTCATGGGCATCCGCTGAATTTTTTTCGGGGAAGGCTCTTTGGCAGCGGCGATACACAGTCGCATTTTACCCTTTCATCGATCGCTAACAGGGGTTAAAAGTGATCACCCCCAAGTTAAAATGTAAAAAACACCCCACTGTGCCCCCTGCATCTTTTAATATCTATGTCCCTACTGTGTACCCCCTCTCCACAACTGCACCTCTGGACCCCTTTACATTACACAGCACCCTGCACAACTGGGCCCATTTACATTACACAGCACCCTTCACCATTGGACCCCTTTGCATTACACAGCACCCTGCACCCCTTTACATTACACAGCACCCCGCATCACTGGACCCCTTTACATTGCACAGCACCCTGCATCACTGGACCCCTTTACATTGCACAGCACCCTGCATCACTGGACCTATTTCTATTATTACATTGTTATAGAAAATGAAATGGTTCAACTCAGCATAATACAGAATCAGTTGGAGCCCTGAGTGCGTCACTTGCCACGATCGCCTGCCACGTGCTGCGGATTGTCACTTGCCACATTGCCTGCTGTCACACATTGTGGAATGTCACATGCCACAGCGCTTGTCACTTGCCACAGTGCTTGTCACATATTGCGGTCCGGATTGTCACTTGCCTACTCCAATTGTCCCTTGCTGTGTCCCAGAGTCAGGGGCCAGGGTTGTCAACTGGATGGTGGTAGGAGGTCGGTAGAGTGTTCACAAAAGACTAGAGAGAAGTTGTTAAAACGGGAGCAGCAAGAATCTGTAGCAGCTTTTAGCTTTATCTTGTTCAGTTAAAGTGACACTATAGTTTTAAAAAAAAAAAAAAAAAAACATGTCATGTTTACCTTTACTATGCAGCTTGTTTTACACAGTGTGGCCCCGAACGCCGTTTTCAAGGGTCCCCCAGTGGCTCTCTCGGCTCCTCCCGCATCAAATAACCCCGTCTCAGAAGCGCCCTCCCAAGGGGGTTACCTTGCAGATGCACTCCGAGTCCTGCAGTCGGTGCCCATAGCTGCCGAATGCAGGACTCGGCCCTGGCACGGCCACGTCATTGGATTTGTCAGCAGCGGGAGCCAATGGCTGTGCTGCTATCAATCTATCTAATGAAGAGCCGAGAACCTTGAGCAAAGATCCAGCGCATTCTCGAAGTGGGACTTTTCATGGCTGACATAAGTAAAACGGGGGGGGCTGGGAGGCCGGTAAAAGTCAGATGTTTTTCACCTAATGCATAGGATGCATTAAGGTGAAAAAACAGGAGGATTTACAACCCATTTAAGCTTTGAAAGATGATTGATGAATGTCCTGCTACAGGAGATCGAAGGAAAGACTGCCCCTGGAGGCTAATACAGCAGACGGACAGAGATATAATATATTAAAAGGACTACCTCTTGGCCATATCTTATTGGACAGGAAGCTTGTGGGGTATGGTTTATGAGTGGGTCTGAATGGATGTGTAAAAAGTGCACACAAAAGGGAAGTCGTCCCTTTTGGGTCTTGGCTTGCTTTCCTCATGGCTCGTTACCATCTTGAGCCCAGCTGAATGTCCACTGGACAGCGTTGTGATAAGTATCTTTGATGTTCTTTTGTTATATGCTCTGTATATTTTCCGTTAGTGTTTTCATGCTAGCATATTCCTATTTTCTTGGGAAATAAATAAGATGTGGTTTTAATAAGCAGTGTGTTTGTTTTCATAGCTAACCTTATATTATTGTGCCATTAACAGTAACATTATCAGTGTTTTAATAGACTACTGTAGCTAACTATAGGGAAACACAAGTTAGTACATAAGCAATAAATAGAGGGAATCCGTAACCACCTTCAGATAATATTTATTGTAGCAATTACTTCAATGCCTCATTACCAGGACAAAGTGGAGGCTCTGTTGGCCAGTTCTCTGTTCTAGGCAAACCACTACCAAGTGTTAAGCAACTAGGATTGGAAGCCAACTTTCGGAGACATAACTCCTACACTGGCTAAGACACAACAATTCACCACAACATTTGGCAGTCATCGTCCATATAAATCTCTCACCAGATTCCACAGCTTAAAGTGAATCTAAAGCCAGAATTCCTCCCCCCCCCTTAAGCTGGCCATAGCTGGTTTGAATATCGAACCATGGGCTAGTACCCAAGTTGATCAATTCTTCATGCGATTATTGCCAGTGACTGTAGCCGCTAGCAATAATGTGGTCTTTTGGTGGTTTAGGCTGTTGTTGTGGTTGCAGGAAATAAAATTGCATCTACGGCCGGCTTTAGTTGCCTTACCTGCTTTCATGCTACAGCTTTAAAAATCTGCATTTTCCATTATTTTCTGTCTTAAAGACAATGTTCACCGAGACAGAAATTAAATGTTAGAGTTTCCAATCTTCCCACCACCCAAAGAAAAAAACAGGTCACTGTGATTAACACCTCCTGGGCCTGTCTTCATCTAAAAGGAAGTGTCCCAAGATTTCAGGAGTGGACATTTTATTAGGTCATTGACAGTAGATGTTTACGCTCCCATTTGGGCATAGTCACATTTATTTAAACCATGAGTGTTTATCCATGCTCATAGTGTACTACTTTCCTAATAACATAAAAAAAAACAAAAACGTTTGCCTGAATAGAATACTTCCCCCGCCGCCGCAAAGCCGCCGCCGCATACATCCCAGTGCAGTACAGCGCGCATTACAAGCTTTCGTTTGTATACTTGTAATGCGCGCCTCGCCATGTATAGACACGCCCCTTCTCGGGATTGGACGGATCTATCCAATCCCGAGCAAGGGGGAGTGTCTATGCACGGATCCGTGTATAGACACTCCCCCTTGCTCAGGATTGGACGGATCTGTCCAATCCCGAGAAGGGGCGTGTCTATACATGGCGAGGCGCGCATTACAAGTATACAAACGAAAGCAGCTACTACAGGTATGGGGGACAGGACATGGCTGCAATATGTGGGGGACAGGACATGGCTGCAATATGTGGGGGACAGGACATGGCTGCAATATGTGGGGGACAGGACATGGCTGCAACATGTGGGGGACAGGACATGGCTGCAACATGTGGGGGACAGGACATGGCTGCAACATGTGGGGGACAGGACATGGCTGCAACATGTGGGGGACAGGACATGGCTGCAACATGTGGGGGACAGGACATGGCTGCAATATGTGGGGGGGACATGGCTGCAATATGTGTGGGGGACATGGCTGCAATATGTGGGGGGGACATGGCTGCAATATGTGGGGGGACATGGCTGCATTTGGGGACACATTTTAAAAAAAGTATCGGTATTCGGTATCGGTGAGTACATGAAAAAAAGTATCGGTACTTGTACTCGGTCCTAAAAAAGTGGTATCGGGACAACCCTAATACAGACTCTTCTGCATTTCCCATCACTGGATGGTCGTTTGGGACTAAAGAGTTTGGCATAGCTTGAAAGATTGCCAGGTTGCTGTATGGTAAGATATTCTGTGCCTCCACACTCCCTCCATCCCTTAACTGAAGCATAAATCAAACACCAGAAGACAAAATGGCTTCCACATGTTTGTGCAGAACATAACAGGTGCGATAGATGATCCTTTCTTGTCAAATCTGTTTATCTGACTGTACAAGATTGACTTGTCTCTCACGATAGCAGCTTAAACATTGTGAAAATAGTCACCAGGTGATAAGGCTTGAATTTCGACAAAGATGACAGAGGCAATGCATTGCGGCACGCTGCAGTGTCGTTTACCTTTGTTAACCTCATGTTATCTTACTTCTCAACACCATAATGGTTGAGTGAGAGCTGCTGTGCTTACAGCGGCAAATTACAGTCATTTCCAAATCTAAGGGCGATCAGAAAACTGAAGTGTTATTTCATGGGGACATGCAGTGGCATAACAATAGCCATAGCTGCCCACACAGCTCCTGTTGGGCCTGGGGGTGGAAAGGGACCCATTAGGGGGCTATTAAGGCAGTTTAAATATAATAAATCTGTGTGTATGTGAAAACAATATAAAGGAATACTTGTGGGATTTTTATAGTGCATGTACAAATAAATTGATCCAATGACGTATATTAACAAATACACTAAACAATGATTAAAAAATTGTCTAAAAACATTTCCACAACAAGCACATAATGTACAATCCTTATGGATACAGCAGATTTGATGTCATTTCCAACATGTTTCGCCCTCAATCTGGGCTTACTCAGGGGATGCTACCCACTTGGAGCACAAGCCTTCCCAGGGTTTGAGACAAATGTGTACACTACAATCATTGATGATTTAAAGAGTCTACAACCGCCCCAACAAGCAAAGGACTGCAGGAAGAATGGTCTTCCAAAATCGCAGAACACTCAGGCCGTGTACACACGACCGAGGTTCTCGCTGGAAACCAGCGAGAACCTCGCTGGAAGCTGCATTCCAGCGAGGACCTCGGCCGTGTGTACACTCTCGGCGAGCTTCCCGTCGGGAAGCCCGTCGAGCAGAAATAGAGAGCACGCTCTCTATTTGCTCGACGGCCCGCCTGGAAGAATGGCTGGTTGCCATTCCCGACGGGCGGGTCGCCAATTTCGACGGCCGGCAGGGAACCTCGACGGGCGGAACGATGTGTTCTGCCCGTCGAGGTTCTCTGCCGTGTGTACACGGCCTCAGACAAAAGAGTTTGCAAGGCAGGACACTCGCATATGGAGCTGATGTCCTGCAATAATGAACATGTCCCTGTGGTTCCAGGAGTGGAACCAACATGTGAAAACATTTTCAGTACTGTATTAAGAAATGCAGACGTTGCTGTTGACACTGACCATGTACATCCTGGGACATTACCGGTTAAAACTGGCTAATATCAGATGAACAGGAGGAGGCTGCAGAATAATTGTTGCTAATCAGATATCCCCCTTTGCAGGCTGTGCAGTAAGGAAATTCTCTTTAGATGCCTTTGTGTCAATTTATTGCCCTTAGAGCATGGGTCTTCAAACTATGGCCCTCCAGTTGTACAGGAACTACCAGGGCTTTTTTTCAGGGGGAACTTGGAGGAACTCAGTTCCACCACTTTTGGCTCAGACCCTTTGGTGCCTGCTCATCACAATCACTTGTAAACACAGAAGTCTGGTTTCTGTGTTTAAAAGTGACAGCTCTGCACTCTGTGTGTAATGCAATCCTGGTATTTATTGCCCCTTTAAGACCCTTCTACTGTTTGTGAAATTTGAATCGGGTCGTGACTGAGTTCCTGCACCTATTTTTTGAGAAAAAAACTGGAAACTACAATTCCCATCATGCCTAGTCATGTCTGTAAATTTCAGTGTGTTACAATGCCTCATGGGAGGTGTAGTTCTACAGCAGCTGGAGGGCCATAGTTTGAGGATCCCTGCCTTAGAGCCTCTGGCAATCCCGGGCAGCACTGAAATTATGTCCAACACATTACACAATCGTAACTTGTATGTCTAACACAGTATTCATCAGGTTATAAAGATCCCACAGTTTTTCCTTCACTAAAAACTGAAAGCTGTTTGTAGTTTTGCAAATATTTTTTTTCCCTGCACCAATAGCCCCTCTTTTCTGACCACTCTGCCCACAACACAGCTTCATAGTGATGTATTGACTATGTCGACAGTTTTGCAGCTACATGTACTTGATTTAGACCAAGGCACTCCCATAGGAAGTGAAGCCTTGCGGCATCACTTCCTGTTTCCCGACTGCGCGAGTCGCGCTGCGCATCCTCACTGGTCCCTGCTGTCTTCTGGGACCCGTGCATCTCCCAGAAGACAACGGGGGAGGACAAAGTAGGCGCCGGAAGTGGGGTAGGTCACCTCGATAACCGAGGTGATCTATTCCTGGAAGTGGGAGCAAATGCCTGTATTACAGCGCCCAGAGGCGATTCAGTTCGCAAGTGTTGTGCTTTACAAGTTTTTCACTCACTCACTCACACAAATATCTGCTCCCTCCTCCCCCCTGAAAGGTGCCAAATGTGACACCGGAGGGGGGGGGGGGGGATTCCAAAAAGTGGAAGTTCCATTTTTGGGTGGAACTCCACTTTATGTTATTACTAAAACCAGTAATAATTTAATGCAGAGGCAATTATTTACTATGATAAAGAATAGATACATTTATATAGTCTTGGGGGTCATTTACACTTGCTTCAAAACAAGGCTTCGGACAGGCTTTGTTAAAGCTCTCTGAACGTCAGTCAAAGCCCCTGTCACTAAATAAAATGGTTAGCTTACAGTCCTGTTTACACGTTGGATTTGCTTTGCTTCTAAAATGATACCCCATGCCACTTAGTGGTGCTTCAAAGCGTCTTTAAAGCCTCCGTAGAAGTCTATGACAAAGCTCGCTTGAAGCACCTGCACCTTTTGAGAGGCTTTAATTCAGCTTTAGCTTCACTTTGTTTTGAAGGTATTGCAGGTAAGAGATATCAACATACACACAACACAGGACATCTGTCAAACTTCAGCTTCAAAAAAGCACCACCGAAGCACCAAAAACACATCAAAAAAGCATGATGAAACGGTAGGCGCTTTAATGTGTGTTGAAGTAAATGAGCCCTAAGAAAGGCAGAGATAACAGCACGAACAAAGTAGAAGACGCCCCATTAAACCTTCACGACCTTCATGACTTTTGGTCAGAAGCCTCTGCTGATGCGAAAATCTCATTTTTCCGCAAACTCGTTATAAAAAAACGTCCCCAGAGATTTCCCGTCAGTAAACAAACATGCGATACATCCACATGAACAGACGTCAGGGGGATTGGGTGTCCGGTACATATTACAGAGGACGCTAATTAGAGGACACGCTGCCATGTTTGTACCGCGCAGATAATTAACACCACCAAACGTGCAGGTATTACATTTCTATAATCATTAGTGACCACAAACCCTTAGCACCATTTCCCGGATCCCAGATATGTATAGGACGCACAGTGAGAAAAATCTGATACATGACATCCATCTTACATCTGGTTCTTGTCCGCTAATAATGGCAAAATTTATCAATTTATGAAGGTTAACATGATGATAAAAAAGGACTTGTTAAGAGAGACAGAAGTAATATTTGCACTGAACCAAAATGGAGCCATTCCATTAGAGGATCTAATGAGACAACTGTGCTGTGCTTCATATCACAACCACTAGAAACTGCCAAACTAACAGTCTGTGCTTTCTTAAATATTGATCATGCCCCATGTAAGCGTGAGAGGTCCACCTTACAGAGTTGGTCCAAATAGAAGTGATATTTTATTACCAAGTGGACCTGGCAGACTCAGCTCCTGGTTTCCTAAACGTTCTTTTATACTACAGCAGTAGAGCTGCACGATTATTTGTTAAAAATTTGTGATCTCGATTCAAGCCCCCCACACGATCTTAATCCAGCATTCCCATGATTTGTGTAACAAGTGCAGAGCAGTTCCCTGCTCACAGCTGTCAAATAAATAAAACAGCCTGCAATGTTTATCAACAACATTGCTAAATGCTAAAAGAGATTAAAAAAAAACATTGTATCTTTCTGTTTATTTCCAGATCAAAGTGATTAACATTGGTCTTCAAATGAGGTCAGTTTAACCACTTAAAGAGATTGTATACTCCACTTGGTGATTTTTATGTACAGTAAGCCTACAATAAGATTTATCTGTAGGTAAAATGAATATCTCCTAAACCTGCACGGTTTAGGACAGGTGTGCCCAACCAGTGGCCCGCGGAGCCCTCTGATGTGGCCCACAACCTCGTGCTCTGGTATGGAATAAAATACTGTTATTAAAGATAAGTTTTTATTAGTAAAATCACAGTGTGTGTATATAAGGGCATATCTGTTCTGAAGGGGTTACTGAGCTGCTTTCAAACTAATCCACAGGTACAGAGAAGTACCCCTGTGGATTACCTGCACTGAGCAATAGACTTCTATTACCTGCGAGTTTGGTGTGCTCAAAGTAGAGTGGGCTTTAAAGAGCCAAGTGGGCTGCCATCCACCCACTCCACTCATTGTGGCCCGCGACCAGTTACCAAGTCGCCTAAGTGACCCTTGCTCTTCAAAAGGTTGGGCACCCATGGTTTAGGAGATATTCATCCTGCATGCAGCTGCTCACGTGAAGGTCAGGTGTATTGTGCCGGAACTTCAGAGCTCCTTAACTGAACAGCGGGCCACTCACAGCGCCGAAGCCTCTGCACCCAGAAGAAACGCAGAGGGAACATGTCAGGCCCATCAGCATTGACCAGGCACCACTGCGGAGGCTCCGCTCTAGGGTAAGTATTTCATAATGTGTTAGTATGCGATGCATACCAACACATTATGCTATTGTCTTGCAGGTTTTTTTTCCTTGTTTTTTTTTTTTTTTTACCGGTTTACTACCGCTTTAAAAACGACGCCTTTTTCTGACACTGACAAGTTAAAATCAGTATATTTTGCTAGAAAATTACTTAGAACACCCAAACATTATATATCATTTTTTGTTGCATACTGTATATGAAGACCACATCAGTCTGTCCACCAGAGGAGCTTTAATTTTAATGTCCAGCCACAGTCACACACTATTATTAATCACTTAAGAAGCTTGGAGAGTGCTGTACAGAAAACACTGCACTTTCTGCACCAAAGGAGCTTACTCTTTAATGTCCCTTTCACAATCACACAAGAATTGTATTATACATAGTGGTGCACCGAAATTTCAGCGGCCACAACATTTTCGGTCGAAAACTGTTTTTGCCTTGAGGCCAAAAGAATAAAAATGCTGACTATGCAGCCAAACAAGAGGCAGGCACAGGTAGGCTGCATCTGACAGGTATAGGCTGCATCTGACAGGCACAGGTATAGGCTGCATCTAACAGGCACAGGTATGCTCCATCATATGAGCACAGGTAGGCTGCATCTAACAGTCACAGGTATAGGCTGCATCTAACAGGCATGCTCCATCATATTAACACAGGTAGGCTGCATCTGACAGGCACAGGTATAGGCTGCATCTGACAGGCACAGGTATAGGCTGCATCTGACAGGCACAGGTATAGGCTGCATCTGACAGGCACAGGTATAGGCTGCATCTGACAGGCACAGGTATAGGCTGCATCTGACAGGCACAGGTACAGGCTGCATCTGACAGGCACAGGTATAGGCTGCATCTGACTGGCACAGGTAGGCTGCATCATATGAGCACAGGTAGGTTGCATCTTAAAGGCACTGGCAAGGCTGCATCTGACAGGCACAGGTAGGCTGCATCTGGCAGGCACTAGTGAGGCTGCATTGATTTCTTGTACCAGGTCTGCAGTCTCTGACCATCTCCTGTATCATGTCTGCTAGAGGTGCACCAAATGAAAATGTTGCTAATACTATTTAGCAGTGTGTTTAAGTAAGAGATTGTAGACATGATACAAGGGATGGTTAGAGACTGAGAACATGATACAATAGATGGTTAGTGACTGAGAACCTGATACAAGATAGGGTTAGAGACTGAGGACATGATACAAGAGATGGATAGAGACTGAGGACATGGTACAATAGATGGATAGAGACTGAAAACATGATACAAGATATGGTTAGAGACTGAGGACATGATACAAGAGATGGTTAGAGACTGAGAACATGATACAAGAGATGGTTGGAGAATTCAGACAGCATTTTTCTTGACCTTTCTTGCACTAAAGGTGTCAATAAAGGCAACCTTAAATTCATATTAATTTAAATTGATGATATTAATTAAAAAGTCGAATAAAATACAATTGTATATAAAAATATTTAAAAAAAATTCTATTTGGTGCATGCCTAATTATACATTTATATAGCTCTGACATATACTATAGTGCTGTACAGAGGACACTAAACTATATATTCTGCAGTGCTGTACAGAGGACACTGAAGACATCGTATCAATCTCGGCACCAGAGGATCTTACACTCCAATGTCCCTCCCAGTCACACACTATTACTATTCATGTATATAGCTTTGACATGCTGTACAGAGACTACAGAGTCAGACACATCAGTCTCTGAACCACAAGAGCTTACACATTTATATAGCTCTAACATATAACACTATAGAGCTATACAGAGAACACTAAGCTACAGTGTCTGGCCACACCGGTGGAGCTTACTCTCTAATGTCCCATCTCACACACCATTATTATTATACATTTATATAGCTCGGACATATTTCAAAATGTTGTACATAGAACCTTGAGAAATTCACATTATCTGCACCAGAGAAGCTTACACTCTAATATCCCACTACGGTCACACACACATTATTATTGAACATTTATATTGTGGACATATTCCCCAGTTCTGTACAGAGAACACTGAGCTAGTCACATCAGTCTCTGCACCAGAGAAGCTTACACTCTAATGTCCCCATCTGAAAAAAAATACAAAAACATGAAAAACCTGAAAATACTTCACATTTCTGTTTGAGGAAAATAAACTTTAATCTTAAATACAGTTTGTAATGTCTTATCTGTATTTCAAGCAAAACTCTTCCAAATGAAATGGGGGGGGGGGGGATTACCCCTCATGCATTTGGCCTAAATTACTAACCTCACAGGACACAGCTTTCAGTACAGTGCTTTCATTCAGGACATTTATTGTTTTATCAAAATTGTTTTTATCTTTCAACAATGTCTAAAAAACATTTGTGCAATTTTTCCTAAAACTTCTATGCAACACTCAGAACTTCTGTAGAGGTTCTAAAAGAGCGACAACGTTTCAGTCGGTGGCTGGTAGATAGCGAACCCGCCGGTAAATGTCTTATTATTTTCCTGCTCGGGAGGCTGCTAATAGCTAGTATTTAAAACTTGATTCGGCAGCTCTATAATTTTGTGACTCTACTTTTTTCGCCACATTACCGGTCCGCAGAAGGTAAAAGCTTCTTACCGACCTCCCTGCTGCTTGTGAAAGGGCAGTTTTCAGCAAAACAAACACCCCACAGCTCCTAGAAATGTACTTTATATTAACATCTGATCTTTGGCGGTACTTCACAGACTGACCGCAATTCTGCCGGGGTTTTTGCTAGACAAAGTGCATTTAAAGGGATTCACCTACTGCAAAAGAAAAAAAATGAGACATTTACAAGAAAAATTATACACTATTGTGCTAAAGTGTAAGGCCGCGTACACACGATCGGTTAAACCATTGAGAACGGTCTGATGGACCGTTTTCATTGGTCCAAACCGATCGTGTGTGGGCGCCATCGGTTATTTATCCATCGGTTTTACGTCACCGCGTTCTGACACGATCGTTTTTTTTTAACCCATGGTGTGTGGGCACGACGGACCATCAGTCCGCTTTATTGGTTAACCGATGAAAACGGTCCATCAGACTGTTCTCATCCAATGGACTAATTGTGTGTACGCGGCTTTAGACAGGTGTAAAAAATGCTGTAAATTAGGATTTTTTTGAGAAATAGTGTTAGTTTATTTTTATCAATTAACAAATCGGAAAGTAAATGAACAGAAGAAAAATCCAAATCAAATCAATATTTGCAGTGACCACTCTTTGCTTTCAAAACAGCATCAATTCTTTCAGGTACACTTGCACACATGTTTTGAAGGAACTCGGCAGGTAGGTTGTTCCAAATATTTTGGAGAACTAACCACATATCTTCTGTGGATGTCGCTTCCTCAAATCTTTCGCTCTATTAATGTAATCCCAGACAGAATCCATGATGTTGAGATCAGGGCTCTGCGGGGGTCAAACCATCACTTTCAGGACTCCTTGTTCTTCTTTACGCTGAAGATAGTTCCTAATGACATTGGCTGCATGTTTGGGGTCATTGTTCTGCTGCAGAAAACATTTGGGGCCAATCGCATGCCTTCCTGATGGTATTCCATGATGGACAAGTATCTGTCTGTATTTCTCAGCATTGAGGACACCATGGATCCTCACAAAATCTCCAACTCTATTTGCGGAAATGCAGTCCCCAAACTTGCAAGGAACCTCCACCATGCTTCACTGTTGCCTGCAGACACTCATTATTGTACCGCTCTCCGGCCCTTCACCAACAAACTGCCTCCTGCTACAGCCAAATATTTCACATTTGGACTCATCAGACTAGAGTACCTGGTGCCATTTTTCTGCACCCCAGTTTCTATGTTTTCATGAATAGTTAAGTCGCTTAGCCTGGTTTCCAAGTCGGAGGTATGGCTTTTTGGCTGCAATTCTTCCATGAAGACCGCTTCTGGCCAGACTTCTCCAGACATTAGATGGGTGTACCTGGGTCCCACTGGTTTCCACCATTTCTGTGCTGATGGCACTGCTGGGCATCTTTCCTGATGTCGAAAGGGAAGCAAGCATGATATGTCTTTCATCTGATGCATTAAGTTGGTCGACCATTATGTCTACAGTCCTCAACAATTTTTGTGCTTCTTCAAAAGAACATGAACAGGACATCTTGGAACCCCAGCCAGTTTTGAAATCTTTGCCTGGATGAGATCTTGCTTATGCAGTATAACTACCATGTGTCTTATTCCTGTGCTCAGTCTTGCCATGGTGTATGACCTGTCACATAAAACTGTCTTCCACAACATCACCTTAGTAGCAGAGTTTGGCTGTTTCTCACCCAGCTTTAAGCCTGCTACATGGCTGTTTGTTTCCGTTAAAGGGTTTGTAAAGGATTTTTTTTTTTTTTTATCTTAATAGCTTCCTTTACCTTAATGCAGTGTTGTTTTTATGTCCTCATTGTTCGTATTTACTCTGAAGTTGCTGTAATTCTTCTCTGATCTCCACACTTCCTGGTTGTCTGTTTCCTTATAACCACAGTACTGAGAGCTTTCTCTCTGTGGTCACTAACCAAGGAGGTGTGATTACTGTGTGTCTAAAACCCCTCAGAACCAATGACTTTCGTTTTCCAAACCATCACTGCCCTGTATTGGCTCTGTACACCAGAGACAGGAAACAGCATGCGAAAATGAAATTGAAACTGCAGGTACATTATATGATTGATTTTTATCTGTTTTTAATCGTTTTTAAAAGGAATCAGTTAACTATTATGTCTCTTTACCCTGTAAACAGTAATTTCAGCAAAAAACTATTTTTCCTTTACAACTCCTTTAATGGCTGTGTTTAACCTACATATGAAATTGATGATCATTAGCATCTGCTTGGTGTAATTGGTTAATTCATATTTCTACAAAAACCCTGACTTTGTGCAAGTGAAATAATTGATGCTGGTTTGAAGCCAAGGGGAAGTCCCACCAAATATTGAATTTAAATTTAAAATTTTGTTCTGTTCACTCATTTTGCAAATTGAAAAAAAATAAACAATTAAAATATATATTTTTGAAAACAGTCTTACTTATATCATGTCTTCAGACCTGCCTAAACATTTGCACGGTACTGTATGTGTACATGTTATTAATTAAAAATAAGAAGGAAACTAAAACCTACAAAATACATAAAACGATCATTTTCAGCATTTATATACGTCTGAACACTGAGCCACAGTCTCCGTGCCAGAGGAGCTTACACTCTAATGTTCCACCACAGTCACACACTATTATTATTATGCATTTATATAGCTCAGATATATTCCACAGTGCTGTACAGAAAACACTAAGGCCGCGTACACACGACCAAATATATCTGTTCAAATCGGTCTGACAGACCGATTTGAACAGATATGTCTGCTGGCTGTTTTGGTTTGATCGCTGTACACACGATCAAATCAAAAACCCCGCCGTCAGACAGCGCGGTGACGTGGCGGTGAAGTTGACGCCGCCACGTCACCGCACCAGGAAGTAAAACACTTCCGCGCATGCGTCGAATCCATGTGCGGGCAGATATGTCTGCTGGTTAGCGTACTAACCAGCAGACATATCGGTCCGACGGGTTCCCAGCAGACAGATTTTAAAGCAGGCTTTAAAATCTGTCTGCTGGACAAATCCGTCTGCTCGCCCGTACACACAATCAAATCTGTCTGCTGAGACGGTCTGTCAGACTGTTTTCAGCAGATAGATTTGATCGTGTGTACGCGGCATGAGTCCTTCACATCAGTCTCTGCTCTAGAAGAGCTTACAATGTAAAAACAAAAAGGTTGTTTTTCATTTAATAAATATGTTTCAATAAATGCTACACTTAGGTACACACTGCCATAATGTGAGCTTCATGCACAGTGATTTTATATGGACTCTTCTCAAAGACCAAAAAATACTTTCTGTTTAATGTTGTTTATTATTCCAAGCCTATTGTTATTTTCTGCAGGTGCACTAGTGCTCTCCCTTTCTTGCGTCTGGGTATGTTTTGGGTGTCTATGCCATTTAAAAATTAGTTACTAGTAGAGCTTACACTGTAATGTCCCACCATACTCACTATTATACATTTATATATCTCCGACACATCAAGCAGTGCTGTACAGAGAACAGAAAGCTTTTTAAATAAGTCCCTGTGCCTGAGGAGCTTACAATCTGATGTACCATCACAGTCACACAATATTATTTTTATTTTTACTATTATTAAACATTGATAAAGCTCTGACATATTTGGCAGTGCTGTACAGAGAACACTGAGCCATTCCTATCAGCCTTTGCCCCAGAGGAGTTTACACTTGAATGTCCCTCCACAGTCACACACTATTATTATACATTTATAGAGACAAGCCAATCAGATGTCCTGCAGTGCACATGTGCTGGCAAAAGGAGAGCACCAGTTCACTGCTTTTTTTTTTTTTTTGTTCAATACGTTTTTATTGTAACATTCAAGACAAAAAGAAGGACAAGTAACAATCACAAAAACAAATATCAACACACAAGAGTACAAGAGCGGCACATGTGGTTGGGCCGTGCATAGAAAACAAAACCCTTCAGACGTATATAGGAAACCAACCCATACCGCCTCAGTTCAATTGCACTCGTACCATCTTACACAAAACAAAAAAAGTAACCAAAAAAAAAATTAAGAAATAAAAGAAAAAAAAGAGAGATAAAAGAAGGGGACAAGATCAGAAGAGGGGAGGAAGGGTTGGGAAGGGGGAGGGGGGGGATCGGGGGGTATTCTGCCACAGATAACCACTAGACAAAATAAAACATATCAAGCACATTGGACGTCAATATCACACAGCTTGAGACATAAGATCAGCATATGCAGGGGTACATTTAAAGGCAAAGTCAGACCATATTTTACGTGATAGGTCAGCTTTATTTCTAATGGAGTGTGTGAGGTCTTTCATGCGGTAAGTATGATCCACTTCCTCTAACCATTGACGCAGAGTTGGTATAGTAGCTAGCTTCCAAAATTTAGGTATTAGAGACTTTGTCGCATTCAGTAAATGCGGCGTTATAGATTTCTTATATGAGCTAACTGATTTGTCTGTACAATGAAGCAGTGTAACCCAAGGATCTTCAGGGGTCTCAAAGCCCTGGATTTCTTTCATCCAGTTAAAGACGGACCGCCAAAATGGACGGATATTGGGGCAATACCACCACAGGTGAGCGTGTGTCGCATGGTTACCACAACCCCGCCAGCAAAGAGGGGATATTTGGGGAAAAATCCCATGGAGCACTACCGGAATGAGGTGCCATCTAGTGAGCAATTTGTAATTAACTGCTGCAGTCCTGGATGAAATCGAAGAGGTGTGTGCAAGACATAAGATTGTAGATGTTTCAGACTCTGAGAGATCCCTATGACGATCCTTCTCCTAATTGCATATAAAGATGGGTTGACCCTTGGTGGTGAGGGATTGCAACACTTTGTAAAAGTAGGAGAGAGGTCTCTCAATTGGCTGGTTCTCTGCAAAAGCAACCTCAATTTGCGACAGGGCCGTGGAAGAGTTTGCACAAAAGCCGAGAGTTGGCGATATTTCCAGTGATCCAAGGGTGACCCGGGGGGGACGGGGGGGGGGGGGCGACCCACAAGGTCGGAGAATGAGGCGATGCCGGAAAGGGGTAATTACGTGATGTAGCAGAGTTGCATTTTCCAGAGACCAAGGCCAACCAGAGGGATACGTGTTCCCAGGAGGGAAATAGTTGTGGCCTGCAAGGGGCATTAACGGGGAGTTATACGGCCACTTGTGGGTCTTACACAACGAGTCCCAGATCATTAAGGTAGAATGCGTAAAGGCCGCGTACACACGATCAAACATGTCCGCTGAATCGTTTTCCAGCGGACCAAAGTTTCAAACATGCTTGAAAACATGTCCGCTGGAAACCTGTCAGTCGGACAGGATCGATGGTTAGTACACAAAATCATCAGACCAAAAACGCGCGCATGCTCAGAATCAAGTTGACGCATGCTTGGAAGCATTGAACTTAGTTTTTTCATCGCGTCGTTGTGTTCTATGTCACCGCGTCCTGGTCCGAGGGGATATTCGTCCGATGGTGTGTACGCACATCAGACCAACAGACCACTTCAGCCTGGTCCGATGAAAACGGTCCGTCGGACAAGTTTCATCAGACATGTCTGATCGTGTGTACAGGGCCTAAGAGATGATGTAGACGCAGCTAAAGTCCTGCACCTCTTCGGTATCTATAGCTGTGCGAAAAGGTCCGTGCCACACAAGATCTCCTCCAAAGACACCCATATTTTGGTATGTTTGTGAAACTTCCAATCTGAGATCCTGTTAAGGAAGAAGGACAAGTAACAATCACAAAAACAAATATCAACACACAAGAGTACAAGAGCGGCACATGTGGTTGGGCCGTGCATAGAAAACAAAACCCTTCAGACGTATATAGGAAACCAACCCATACCGCCTCAGTTCAATTGCACTCGTACCATCTTACACAAAACAAAAAAAGTAACCAAAAAAAAAATTAAGAAATAAAAGAAAAAAAAGAGAGATAAAAGAAGGGGACAAGATCAGAAGAGGGGAGGAAGGGATGGGAAGGGGGAGGGGGGGATCGGGGGGGTATTCTGCCACAGATAACCACTAGACAAAATAAAACATATCAAGCACATTGGACGTCAATATCACACAGCTTGAGACATAAGATCAGCATATGCAGGGGTACATTTAAAGGCAAAGTCAGACCATATTTTACGTGATAGGTCAGCTTTATTTCTAATGGAGTGTGTGAGGTCTTTCATGCGGTAAGTATGATCCACTTCCTCTAACCATTGACGCAGAGTTGGTATAGTAGCTAGCTTCCAAAATTTAGGTATTAGAGACTTTGTCGCATTCAGTAAATGCGGCGTTATAGATTTCTTATATGAGCTAACTGATTTGTCTGTACAATGAAGCAGTGTAACCCAAGGATCTTCAGGGGTCTCAAAGCCCTGGATTTCTTTCATCCAGTTAAAGACGGACCGCCAAAATGGACGGATATTGGGGCAATACCACCACAGGTGAGCGTGTGTCGCATGGTTACCACAACCCCGCCAGCAAAGAGGGGATATTTGGGGAAAAATCCCATGGAGCACTACCGGAATGAGGTGCCATCTAGTGAGCAATTTGTAATTAACTGCTGCAGTCCTGGATGAAATCGAAGAGGTGTGTGCAAGACATAAGATTGTAGATGTTTCAGACTCTGAGAGATCCCTATGACGATCCTTCTCCTAATTGCATATAAAGATGGGTTGACCCTTGGTGGTGAGGGATTGCAACACTTTGTAAAAGTAGGAGAGAGGTCTCTCAATTGGCTGGTTCTCTGCAAAAGCAACCTCAATTTGCGACAGGGCCGTGGAAGAGTTTGCACAAAAGCCGAGAGTTGGCGATATTTCCAGTGATCCAAGGGTGACCCGGGGGGGACGGGGGGGGGGGGGGCGACCCACAAGGTCGGAGAATGAGGCGATGCCGGAAAGGGGTAATTACGTGATGTAGCAGAGTTGCATTTTCCAGAGACCAAGGCCAACCAGAGGGATACGTGTTCCCAGGAGGGAAATAGTTGTGGCCTGCAAGGGGCATTAACGGGGAGTTATACGGCCACTTGTGGGTCTTACACAACGAGTCCCAGATCATTAAGGTAGAATGCGTAAAGGCCGCGTACACACGATCAAACATGTCCGCTGAATCGTTTTCCAGCGGACCAAAGTTTCAAACATGCTTGAAAACATGTCCGCTGGAAACCTGTCAGTCGGACAGGATCGATGGTTAGTACACAAAATCATCAGACCAAAAACGCGCGCATGCTCAGAATCAAGTTGACGCATGCTTGGAAGCATTGAACTTAGTTTTTTCATCGCGTCGTTGTGTTCTATGTCACCGCGTCCTGGTCCGAGGGGATATTCGTCCGATGGTGTGTACGCACATCAGACCAACAGACCACTTCAGCCTGGTCCGATGAAAACGGTCCGTCGGACAAGTTTCATCAGACATGTCTGATCGTGTGTACAGGGCCTAAGAGATGATGTAGACGCAGCTAAAGTCCTGCACCTCTTCGGTATCTATAGCTGTGCGAAAAGGTCCGTGCCACACAAGATCTCCTCCAAAGACACCCATATTTTGGTATGTTTGTGAAACTTCCAATCTGAGATCCTGTTAAGGAAGAAGGACAAGTAACAATCACAAAAACAAATATCAACACACAAGAGTACAAGAGCGGCACATGTGGTTGGGCCGTGCATAGAAAACAAAACCCTTCAGACGTATATAGGAAACCAACCCATACCGCCTCAGTTCAATTGCACTCGTACCATCTTACACAAAACAAAAAAAGTAACCAAAAAAAAAATTAAGAAATAAAAGAAAAAAAAGAGAGATAAAAGAAGGGGACAAGATCAGAAGAGGGGAGGAAGGGATGGGAAGGGGGAGGGGGGGATCGGGGGGGTATTCTGCCACAGATAACCACTAGACAAAATAAAACATATCAAGCACATTGGACGTCAATATCACACAGCTTGAGACATAAGATCAGCATATGCAGGGGTACATTTAAAGGCAAAGTCAGACCATATTTTACGTGATAGGTCAGCTTTATTTCTAATGGAGTGTGTGAGGTCTTTCATGCGGTAAGTATGATCCACTTCCTCTAACCATTGACGCAGAGTTGGTATAGTAGCTAGCTTCCAAAATTTAGGTATTAGAGACTTTGTCGCATTCAGTAAATGCGGCGTTATAGATTTCTTATATGAGCTAACTGATTTGTCTGTACAATGAAGCAGTGTAACCCAAGGATCTTCAGGGGTCTCAAAGCCCTGGATTTCTTTCATCCAGTTAAAGACGGACCGCCAAAATGGACGGATATTGGGGCAATACCACCACAGGTGAGCGTGTGTCGCATGGTTACCACAACCCCGCCAGCAAAGAGGGGATATTTGGGGAAAAATCCCATGGAGCACTACCGGAATGAGGTGCCATCTAGTGAGCAATTTGTAATTAACTGCTGCAGTCCTGGATGAAATCGAAGAGGTGTGTGCAAGACATAAGATTGTAGATGTTTCAGACTCTGAGAGATCCCTATGACGATCCTTCTCCTAATTGCATATAAAGATGGGTTGACCCTTGGTGGTGAGGGATTGCAACACTTTGTAAAAGTAGGAGAGAGGTCTCTCAATTGGCTGGTTCTCTGCAAAAGCAACCTCAATTTGCGACAGGGCCGTGGAAGAGTTTGCACAAAAGCCGAGAGTTGGCGATATTTCCAGTGATCCAAGGGTGACCCGGGGGGGACGGGGGGGGCGACCCACAAGGTCGGAGAATGAGGCGATGCCGGAAAGGGGTAATTACGTGATGTAGCAGAGTTGCATTTTCCAGAGACCAAGGCCAACCAGAGGGATACGTGTTCCCAGGAGGGAAATAGTTGTGGCCTGCAAGGGGCATTAACGGGGAGTTATACGGCCACTTGTGGGTCTTACACAACGAGTCCCAGATCATTAAGGTAGAATGCGTAAAGGCCGCGTACACACGATCAAACATGTCCGCTGAATCGTTTTCCAGCGGACCAAAGTTTCAAACATGCTTGAAAACATGTCCGCTGGAAACCTGTCAGTCGGACAGGATCGATGGTTAGTACACAAAATCATCAGACCAAAAACGCGCGCATGCTCAGAATCAAGTTGACGCATGCTTGGAAGCATTGAACTTAGTTTTTTCATCGCGTCGTTGTGTTCTATGTCACCGCGTCCTGGTCCGAGGGGATATTCGTCCGATGGTGTGTACGCACATCAGACCAACAGACCACTTCAGCCTGGTCCGATGAAAACGGTCCGTCGGACAAGTTTCATCAGACATGTCTGATCGTGTGTACAGGGCCTAAGAGATGATGTAGACGCAGCTAAAGTCCTGCACCTCTTCGGTATCTATAGCTGTGCGAAAAGGTCCGTGCCACACAAGATCTCCTCCAAAGACACCCATATTTTGGTATGTTTGTGAAACTTCCAATCTGAGATCCTGTTAAGGATCACGGCCATGAAATAACCCTTAATATCTGGTAGAGCAAGGCCCTCCTCCGTCTTAGATCTGATGAGGATGTTTCTAGCTAACCTGGGTCGTCTCCTATTCCAGATGTATCTGCAAAGGAGGGATCTCAACAATGTGAAGAAACCCACCGGGACCTTAAAGGGAATCATTTGGAACAAGAACAGCAGCCTGGGCAATATGTTCATCTTCACAACACGGATTCTCCCCAACCAGGAGTGTGCAAGTTGGGACCACTTCTGCAAATCAGATCGTATTGCGTTCAATAGGGGTATGTAGTTAGATTCTGTGTAACTGGCCAAAGCTGATGGTAACGGCACACGCTCCTGAAGAGAGAATGCGCCGATAACATCAGCACAGTATACAGTAAATATGTCCTAAACGGCACACGTTTACCGTGACCGCGGCAATCGGGGCCGTGGTCACAGACCTTCGGACCGGGTGCGACCCGGTCCGAAGCTCCGTGACCACGGCCCCGATTGCCGCCGGAGTCCCGCGATCGGTCCCTGGAGCTGAAGAATGGGGAGAGGTGTGTGTAAACACACCTTCCCCGTTCTTCACAGTGGCGCTGTCATTGATCGTCTGTTCCCCGCTTTAGGGAAAGGCGATCAATGACGCCACACGTCCAGCCCCGCCCCCTATAGTTAGAAACACATATAAGGTCACTTATTAACCCCTTCAGCACCCCCTAGTGGTTAACTCCCAAACTGCAATTGTCATTTTCAAAGTAATCAGTGCATTTGTATAGCATTTTTTGCTGTGAAAATGACAATGGTCCCAAAAATGTGTCCGCCATAATGTCGCAGTCAGGAAATAAAATCGCTGATCACCGCCATTAGTAGTAAAAAAAAATTTTATAAAAATGCAATAAAACTGTCCCCTATTTTGTAAACGCTATAAATTTTGCGCAAACCAATCAATAAAAGCTTATTGCGATTTTTTTTTACCAAAAATATGTAGAAGAATACGCATCACCCTAAACTGAGGAAAAAAACTATTTTTTATATATATATTTTTGGGGGATATTTATAATAGCAAAAAGTAAAAAATATTGAATTTTTTCAAAATTTACGCTCTATTTTTGTTTATAGGGCAAAAAATAAAAACCAAAGAGGTGATCAAATACCACCAAAAGAAAGCTCTATTTGTGGGAAAAAAAGGACGCCAATTTTGTTTGTGAGCCACATCGCACGACTGCGCAATTGTCAGTTAAAGCGAAGCAGTGCTGAATCGCAAAAAGGGGCCTGGTCCTTGCATATTGGTCCGGGTCTTAAGTGGTTAAAGGGGTGTTCCAGCCCAAAAAAAGGATTTTTAATAACAGCTTACCTGTAAAATCCTTTTCTTGAAGTACATCACGGGACACAGAGCGCATAGTCATTACATATGGGTTATATGGGTACCTTCAGGTGTGGACACTGGTGTAATCAACTTCACAGGAAGTTCCTCCCTATATAACCCCCTCCCACTGAGAGTGCTTTAGTTTTGTAGCAAGCAATTTCTCAGAGGTTACACAATGTTCCCCAAAAGAGGGGTGGGAGCTCTGTGTCCCGTGATGTACTTCAAGAAAAGGATTTTACAGGTAAGCTGTTATTAAAAATCCTTTTTTCTTTATCGTACATCACGGGACACAGAGCGCATAGTCATTACATATGGGATGTCCCAAAGCAATGCTCCATGAAGGGAGGGAGACCGTAAGGCCAAAAATAGCCAAACAAAAACATTATCAGGAGGTAAAATAGCTCCACCAACAGAAAAAAGGGGGCGTGAACCGGGCCAGAGGATTCTATACTGCTGCCCGTAGGACCGCCTGCCCAAATGCTGCATCCGTAGCCTTTGCGACGTCCAACTTATAAAATTTAGTAAACGTATGTACGGAAGACCAGGTTGCCGCTTTGCAAACCTGTGCCATAGAGATCTGATGGTGTGCCGCCCAAGAGGCACTCATGGCCCTCGTAGAATGGGCTTTAACTGATAAGGGAGGTGGAACGCGCTTCAGACCATAGGCCTGAAAAATCAGCTGCTTAATCCACCTAGCCAAGGAAGACTTGGCAGCCGGCTGACCCTTCTTGGGGCCATCCGGAAGAACGAAAAGCACATCTGTTTTCCGAATCTTCTCTGTAGCCTTGAGATAAACCCTCATGGCTCGGACCACGTCCAAAGTATGAAGCAGTCTTTCCTCTCTGGACTGGGGAGTAGGAAAGAAGGATGGTAGGACTAGGTCCTGATTCAAGTGAAAACTGGATATGACCTTAGGAAGGAAAGAAGGTTGAGGCCGCAGAACCACTCTGTCCTTATGCAGAATCAGGTACGGTTCCCTGCCAGACAAGGCTGCCAGCTCGGAGACCCTTCTGGCCGAAGCCATAGCCACCAAGAAACCCAACTTTCGGGTTAGCAGCACAAGAGGGATTTCTGTCAGAGGTTCAAACGGCTGCTTTTGTAAAGCTGACAAGACCAGATTTAAATTCCAGGGGCCGAGGGGAGCTCTAATAGGGGGATTCACATGCAAGACCCCCTGCAAGAAGGTTTTCACAAGCGAATGCGTGGCCAAAGGCCTTTGAAACCATATCGATAAGGCAGACACCTGCCCCTTTAGAGTACTAAGAGCCAACCCCTTGTCAACGCCAACCTGGAGGAATCGCAAGATCCTGTCAATAAAAAACTTGCGAGGATGCCCTCCTTGAGACTCGCACCACTCCACATAGGTCCTCCATACTCTGTAATAGATATTTCTAGAGACTGGCTTTCTAGCCTGAATTAACGTAGATATGACCTGGGCTGAGAGGCCTCTGCCCTTAAGAATTAGGGATTCAGCCGCCAAGCCATCAAATTTAGCTGCTGTGAAGCAGGGTGGTAGATCGGGCCCTGAGACAGCAGATCTGGGCGCAGGGGGAGTGGCCACGGTGCCCCTACTGACATCCTCACGATGAGTGCGTACCAAGCCCTTCTGGGCCAGGCTGGGGCCACCAGGATCACCGGCCTGCGCTCCACCCTGATCCTTCGTAGAAGGCGGGGAATCATCTGTAGTGGAGGGAACGCATACAGGAGAGAAAACTGGTGCCAGGGGCAAACCAACGCATCGGTCCCGTAGGCCGAGGGGTCCCTGGCTCGGGATACGAATTTGTCCAATTTCTTGTTGAATCTTGTTGCCATGATGTCCACATCGGGAACTCCGAATCTTTGGCAAATCTCTTGGAATACCTGGGGGTGAAGAGACCACTCTCCCGGGAGTAACTGTTGACGACTCAAAAAAATCTGCTTGAGAATTGTCTATCCCTGGGATGAACACTGCTGAGATGCAGGGTACATGGGCTTCGGCCCATGAGAAAATCAGGTTTACTTCCCTTTGAGCCGCTAGGCTCCTTGTGCCCCCCTGGTGGTTTATGTATGCCACCGCTGTGGCATTGTCGGACTGTATCCTTACTGGCAGACCCTGCAGGGGGAGAGTCCAGGCGACCAGGGCCAACCGAGCAGCTCTGATCTCTAGGACATTGATGGGAAGCAGACTTTCTGCCTCTGACCACTGTCCCTGCTGGGTCCGTTTTCCTAAGATTGCCCCCCCAACCTGTTAGGCTGGCATCTGTGGTTACTATTTTCCACGTGATGGGGCAAAAGGTTTTCCCTTTTGACAATTTTTGAGGGACCAGCCACCAGTACAGGCTGCGCCTGACTCCTGGGGAAAGACCTAATGGACGGTCTAATGCCTGTATGGACCTGTTCCAAGCAGAGAGAATAGCTGCCTGGAGAACTCTGGTATGGATCTGGGCATAGGGCACTGCTTCGAAGGCGGCTACCATCTTTTCCAGCAGTCGCATGCATAGGCGAATAGTCGGCCTCTTTTTGCCTAGGACTATTTGAATTGTTTGAGTCAATGACCTGATCTTTTCTTGAGGTAAAAATATCCTCTGGCATTCTGTATTTCACCGAAGGCCTAGATATTCCAACTGTCTTGTGGGTTGCCACCTCGATTTTCCTTGGTTCACAACCCACCCGAATTCTTGTAGATGCCTAACTGTGCGGACTACTGCATGATTGAGGTTGGAAGCTGATCTGTCGATAACCAGGAGATCGTCCAGGTATGCCAGGACCAAAATGCCTTCTGTCCTTAGGACGGCTAGCACCGGGGCTAACACCTTTGTGAATACCCGCGGAGCTGTTGCCAACCCGAAAGGGAGGGCTACGAACTGGAAATGACTTTGATCTATCATAAAACGAAGAAACCTGTGATGTGCTGGGTAGATCGGCACATGCAGATATGCATCCTTTATGTCTATAGATGCTAGAAAGTCGCCTTGATGCAGGCTGGCTGTCACTGAACGTATGGAATCCATACGAAAGGTCTGAATCTTTAGAAAGCGATTTAGTCGTTTGAGGTCTAGGATAGGCCTGACGTCGCCATTGGGTTTTGGTATAATAAAAAGGTTGGAGTAGAATCCCAGACCCCTTTCTTGGGTTGGTACTACAATTACTCCTTGGAGCAAGAGGCGATCCAACGCCTTTACGAGAGAGGCCCTCTTTTACGGGTCGCTTGGAAGACTTGACCCCTGAAAATGAGGAGGGGGGATTTCTCGAAACTCTAGTTTGTAGCCTGTGGCTACCACGGACCGAACCCAAGAGTCGGGAATTCTGGCCTTCCAGACTTCGGAGAAAAACTGAAGTCTTCCCCCCACCCAAGAGAGTGGGGGCGCCCCTTCATGAATCTGACTTGATGACTGGTTTAGCCGGCTTGCGAGACCAGGGCCTCTTGTTTGCCGCGGCTTGTCCCTGTGGGCGGCTATTAACTGCTGAACGCCCGGGAGGCCGTCGATACTGACGGGAAGTCGAAGGGGCCGAGCCTGGAAAGGCCTGTCGTTTAAACGCGGGCCCACGCGGTCTTTCCTTGACCGGTAAGGAAGAACTTTTACCACTTGATATGGTTTGGATATCTTTATCTAGGTCTTCACCGAATAGTCTTCCCCCATGAAAGGGAAACCCTGCTAAAAGCTTTTTGCAGGGTGCCTCTGCTGACCAGTTCTTTAGCCACGAAAGACGACGCATGTGAACCACCAGCAGAGATAACCGGGATGCCTGTTGGATGGAGTCCTTAATAGCATCTACTGCAAAGCAGAGAGCCCTAGGGAAATCTGCTAATTCACGAGTTTGCTGAGCCGGCATGTCCTTTAATATCTGTTTTGCCTGATCCTTTAAGGCCTGACAAACGCCAATGGCTGCCACCACTGGCTGAACCATGGCACCTACTGTGGTGAAAGAAGCCTTCAGTAGGGTCTCTAATTTTTTGTCGACCGGATTCTTGAACAACTGGACATTTTCAACCGGACAGGTCAGGGATTTATTCACGCAGGAAATGGCCGCGTCCCCTGTGGGGAGTGCCCATTTCTTTAAAAATTCCTCTTCCATAGGATAGAGAATAGAGAACCTCTTAGAAGGGATAAAGATCCTATCAGGTCGAGCCCAATCCTGGTAAATCACGCTCCGCAGAAGGGGGTGAATCGGAAAAGACACACAAGTTAATGGAGCCTTTAAAGAACCCCATGAGGATACCACAGGGGCTACTAGTTCTGGCACTGGAAGTTTAAAAGCAGTGCGAACTATATCGGTCAAAGACTGGATCCACAGGCTCTCCGCTTGAGAGGCCGAAAATATTCATCTACAGTGGAACCCTCCATGTCTGAACCTTCGGGACTTGGGTCTGCTTGATCCCCTTGTGGGTCCCGTTCCTCCGAAGAGGAGACCTCCGCATCTGAAAACACCAAACTAGGTGAGGGGGATCTAGCCCGTTTGCTACTTGGCAAAGGGCGGGCAAACAAAGCAGTTAACCTTTTCTCTAGCCCACCCAGGGTGGTCGCTAGCATTTCTTCCGTTACGTAAACGGGAATGGGTGGATCGGGGGCCGCCTCTGCCCCCAGCACCCCCAATGGCTCTTGTACTATGCTACTCGGTGGTCTAACTGGTGAGGGTGGGGCCATTGAAGCCTGGCCCAAATCCTCTGACCCCGATGGAGACCCCTTTTTGTTTCTTGGCACCTTTTGCAGCCTTGGCTGGTCCTGATGCCTTTGGAGCCATTGCACAACCTTGAGTCACCCCTCTAGCCAACACCTGACTGTTGTAGCTAGGAGTAATTAATATGAGAACAGGCTGAGGAAAATGAAATTTTTTTTTTTTTTTTCCACGCCTGGGAGGTGGCAATACTGAGGAAAACCTGTGAGTATTGCAACACCAATGCCCGTTAGCCGGAGTCCAAGGTTGACTCAGATACTGCTGCATCTAAGGCTGAGTCCCTTTAAGCAAAAAAAACTCTTTTTTTTTTTTCTGGTCAATAGTGGAACTAAGTCCTAGACCTGAAGATCCACAAACCGCCACTGGGTGTCACTGTGGCCCAAAGACCCAGCTGCGCGCTCTGTGTCCTTCTTCCCCTGCCTCCAGGAGGGAAAGACCAGCCAGAGAAAAAGTTTTACTTTTAAACAGACCCTGACGCTGCTGGCCCGCCCCCCCCCAACGCACGCCGACGCTATAAAAGGCGGCGTGCACGCGCGCGCGCACACGCGCGCGCACCCCCCCACGCTGAAAACAACATGGAGGAAGCAGAGCAGAGGAAAAAACATGGACCAGCGCCAGGCAGCACCAACAGACACCAGGTAAGCACTAATCTTATTGTAGTGCACAGAGAGAGGAAGCTGTCCCCATGGGCTTCCTAAGAAACAGGAGTTTTCACCAGCAATTTCCTCTTTAAAACATGTGGGGTTGCAGTATCAATGCTAACAGGCAGACCTGGGGTGAGTAGCAAATATATATCTTACACAAGTATACATATATCTACATGTTATCTGGGTAAACATTAGTATCCCATCCTGCCCACACAGACATAGTGGAGATAGTGACTGATGCACAAGCATACCATTAGCCAACCCAGAACCCCCAGGGGGATACCTACTGTCGAACCAAGTCCCGCAGGTTCCCTCTTACCTGCTCCACGCCGCAGGGTATTGCAAACTGCAAGAGGCCCAATCTTCCCCCATCTCCGCGGGGTATTGTCTCGGACCTTCAGGGACCGGGGTCCTGTGTTAAGGAACCCACACCCCTGGACCTATATAGCATCCTGGCATCAGTAGCGTTTAGTCCTGGGAGAGACCAAGGCACTGGAGCCCAGAATCCAGCCCTCCAAGGAGAGGCATTATAGGCAACACCCCACGCAGGCAGGGCCCGGGTACCATACTCCTTGGCTTTGAAGCACTTCGGACGGATCCGGCTAGCTATCCTGGGTCCCGAGACCTCCGAGGGACAGCTAGACGTGACCAACACCTAAGACACTGGCGAAAAAACTAAAGCACTCTCAGTGGGAGGGGGTTATATAGGGAGGAACTTCCTATGAAGTTGATTACACCAGTGTCCACACCTGAAGGTACCCATATAACCCATATGTAATGACTATGCGCTCTGTGTCCCGTGATGTACGATAAAGAAATTGTGTTTATTAAAAGTCAGCAGCTACAAAAAGTGTAGCTGCTGGCTTTTAATAAACACTCACTTACCTGGTCCTGCGTTTCAGCGACGCGCCGACCGGGGCTCCGCTCCTCTCCCCCCCTCCCCAGCCGGCGTCTCCATTCCTACTGTGGGCACCCAGCCATGACAGCCTTCGGCTTCACGGCCGGGCACCCACTGCGCATGCGCGAGCCGCACTGCGCATGCGCGCGCGGCGCGGCTCGCCGCTGATTGGAGAGGCGATTACATGGGACCTGTCAGTGTCCCATGTGATCGCCTACAGGGAGGGGCTGGTGTAGGCGATTAAGGCTTAATCGCCTAACCAGCCCCTCGGCGGAAGCAAGAAGTGGGACAGGAAGTCCCACTCCTACTGAAGCCCCCACTCCCCCTCCAAAAAAATTACATGCCAAATGTGGCATGTAAGGGGGAGGGGAGTGGATTAAAAAAAAGTTATTTTTTAGGTGGAACTCCTCTTTAAGGTAAAAAATGTTTAGGCTTTACAACCACTTTATATGTCGTAGAAAACAGTGAAGTCACTAGACTGGCTCTTCTGTCCAGCAGTTTTGTGTAAATCACAAAGTGGATGAACAGAAATAAAAATCTTTTTGGCAGGTAAAACATCTCCAATAAATGTACTGTATTTATTGGCATATCACACTCACTTTTTTACCTTGAAAATAGAGGGTAACCTGTGCCTGCGTGTTATACGCAGGGGGCTGTGGAATTTTTTTCCCCTGAAACTTCCCTCTTAAAGTTAGGGTGCGTGTTATACGCTGATAAATATGGTATTTCATGGTTTGCTTGGATTTCATCTTAGATTGTAAGCTCTACTGAGCTACTGTATTCCTACTGTATTAAACTGTATTGTAATTGTACTCTCTACTCTTATGTTGTAAAGTGCTGTGTAAACTGTCGTGCAAAATAAATCCTGTTTAATAATAATATTTTCATCTTTAAGCCAGTCCCATTTCTGGCATGGTAGAGTAAAGCTGTCCTTGGGTCAGTCAATCCCCCATGGTTCATGAGAGATCGCTCAACAGATTTTCCCAACAATAATTTTTTTATGAAAGGTGATATATCACGTTTTAATGACCATTTCCCGATGGGCGCATTAAACCCACCCCCAGGCCATGCATACCATTCCACTCCCTCCCCTTCAGCCAAGTGTGAATTTTGTTAGTCAACCCAGAAGCGGATCAGATCTCACCCTGTGATGCGAGCATGAAAGCTCGGCGATTCTCCAACAACAATATATTCACAGAATGGGGAGACCTGCCAACTATCCATAACAAGAAATTACAAGATTAGCATCTTCATAAACAGGCGTTAAATACTTTGCCAAGACCCCGCAGAGAGAGAGATGATTCCGCATGAGAAGACGATGGCTCCGCCACAAAGTAAAAGTTCATTTCGTTAATGAAATATCAGCGGGATGAGGGTTCCGTGTCATGACAATTTTTTTTTCTTTTTCACGTTACCAACAAATCTAGAGACCCCCGATAACGGCAAAGTGGGAAAGTAATTAGTGTCAACTGGAAACATACAATATAAATGATATGGCCGATCCATGTCAGACATGAACATTCTGTATTAAAAAAGACTTGGCTGTCTGCAGAATCTGCATATAATGTGAAGGTACATGGTTCCAACTAGATTAGCACATGTCTATACATCTATATACATGTTAACTAATATGCATACCTACCATATAAATATGTATTCATTGTTTACCACTGTAAATAATATTTAAAGGGACAGTTCTGCTAAATTTGAGAATGGAGCCTTGTGATGTACGGTACAAGGGTCAAAAGAGGCAAATCTGTAGTCCAGTTTTTCTTCTAGATGTTGCTCCTTTACACCAGTCCTCCTCTCTCCAGTAAACCCAATTTGTGATGAATGGGAGGAATTCTACCAGTTATCTATATACAGGCATACCCCATTTTAAGTACACTCACTTTACATACACTCGCGAGTAAGGACATACCCACGAGTGTATGTAAAGTGCCTTACAAGTACTGTAAAAGGAGCTGAAGCTCAGAGAGCATAGCCTGCCCTGTTCTAGTGTGCCCTTGACACCTCAACTACAGCCCCTGAGACCTCAACAACAGCTCCTGACACCCCCACCACAGCCCCTGACCCCCCACTCCACCGTAGAATTGAAAAAATGTATTGTTTCACTTTAAGTACATTTTCATTTTACATACATGCTCTGGTCCCATTGTGTACTTAAAAGTGGGGTATGCCTGTATGCACAGATAAGCAACACAGTCACCTAAAGAAATTACAAATTATATTAGGGTATAAGCAGCAAGATCTCTAGCTACTACAAAGTTGATGGTGTGACATGACCTTAGACCTTAGGGTACCACCGTTCAAAGCAAAGAGGACTTTTTAGGCAAGGTTTATAAAATGAAAAACAAAGGGTGCTAAACTAGTGAGAGAAGTCTGTGCTTCAGGAGTTATAGGGTAACCCCTTTAATGCTTCGAACATGTAGGAGAT
The DNA here is from genome assembly GCA_029574335.1 of Rana kukunoris. Lineage (NCBI taxonomy): Eukaryota > Metazoa > Chordata > Amphibia > Anura > Ranidae > Rana > Rana kukunoris. The sequence continues at coordinate 23,895,248 of CM056056.1, read as the reverse complement.
GGGAAGACTGCAAAAGACTTAGATTTGCAGATGGTGGGATCACTCCACTTCTTTGAAGCTTTTCATCCTCCTATCTGATAGCTTAAAGTTTACCCAATATGTTTCAAAAAGAGTTATAAGGAAACCTTATTTGTCAGGGATTCAAGCTTCCAGCAGATAAAAATACTTGGTGTAGACTTTATTTGCCTCCGGCCCAACAGCTCAAAAAGTCCAGTAACAAGCCAACACATTTCATAGGGTTATACAGGAACCTCCTTCATCAGAGCTAGACCTACTAGTACCAGCCTTTCTCCAATTCCCACCCATGGGCTTCAAAATTCTAACAACAATCAAATGCATTTCAGGGATATATAGGAGAATCTCTTTCATCAGGGATTTAACATTTCAGAGAGACTTATTTTGACTATTATCTCTCCACCTCCCACCTAATGGCTTGTAAAGTCCAACACATTTCAGGGGAATATATATGGAAACCGCCTTCATCAGACTTTTTAGTCTTTCTCCGCCTCCCACCCAATGGCATTTAAAGCATAATAAATGTATGTGTGTGTATAACAGGGCTCAACAGAGTTGCTCGCCACCAAGTGTCCCACCCAACCCTATCCTGCCCCTAAACACGCCGTTATAAATTATCTCATGAAATGACAGTTAAATGTTTTATGCAGAATAAAGTTACAAAAAAAAAATATTATCAACTTTATCAGTGCTCATCAATGCAGCCTCACCAGTGCACATCATTGCAGCCTCACCAGTGCACATCATTGCAGCCTCACCAGTGCACATCAATGCAGCCTCACCAGTGCACATCAATGCAGCCTCACCAGTGCACATCAATGCAGCCTCACCAGTGCACATCAATGCAGCCTCACCAGTGCACATCAATGCAGCCTCAACAGTGCAGCTTGATCAGTGCCCATCAATGCAACCTCACCAGTGCAGCCTGATCAGTGCACATCAATGAAGCCTCACCAGTGCAGCCTGATCAGTGCTCATCAATGCAACCTCACCAGTGCAGCCTGATCAGTGCCCATCAATGCAGCCTCACTAGTGCATGGGGATCAAAAAAAGGAGAGGAAGAGGAGAGTTGGCTGGATCACACAGAGCAGGTGTGAGGGCTTACCTTGAGTGGAGTCCATTTTGCAGACTTGTAAGCTCACCCTTGCAGGTACCCATAGCCCACGGTAATAAGGTAAGACACTACCTGGGCTGTGAGTCTGTGCACAGGGGCCAGATAGAGATTAGCCAAGGATAGTCAAGTATAGCCGGGCCCAGGATTCCAGAATTCAGAGTAGGGTCAGAAGCCGGGTCAGTCTTGTAGCTGAGCAGACGGGGTACAAGCCGTGGGTCAAGGGCTGGAGAAGGCAGGGAAAGTCCGAAAGTACAGGCCGGGGTCAAAGGGCAGGAGACAGCAGCATTCCAGGGTACGTAAGCCAAAAAGGTCAGAAGCCAGGGTCAGTCTTGTAGCTGAAGATAACCACAGGAACACAGGAACCGTTGGCACAGACAGGACAATCAGAGAATCATGAACTGACACCTCCCTCATAGTGAGACAGGGCTTTATACCCTGGTTGATTAGGAAACCTGCCTCAGCTGGACCAGGATAGACAAGTGCAGATTGTAGGGAGATCAGAGACAGGCAATCAGCACATAGTTCAGAACCAGGCTCCGACGGACAGCAAGCAGAATATCAACTGAGAAGTGGCTCAGAGGAAAAGACCCAGAGCAGCAACGGGGAGATCCTGGGTTCAATTCCACCCAGAGCCACCTGGGGCACGACCACACCTCGCTGTCCGTTTGGCACGGTAGTGACCGTGACAGCAGGGCTCTCTCGTTGTGACACAGCTTTGATTTGACTTGCCTGCTGGCCATTGTCAAACTAAGTCCCTTTCTCCTGGACCAGGTCCTATGATAGACAGCAAACGTCCTGGCATCTTCCTCTCCTCTCTCTTCCCCAGTTTCCTGGCTGATCACTGGGAGAACAACTCCCATTCAACCACGCCTGCTAGAGGCAGCCCCACCCCCGAGGCAGTCCCACACTTGCCCTGAAGTTTTTTCACTCGCCAAACATGAGCAGGTGAGTGGAAATGTTGAGGGTTGGTGTATAACATACTGGTAACATCTAATGATTAACTTCCATTGTTTCCCATATTTGTTTCTTGTTTACTGTCCTTCCTGTGTATTATCTATGGTTTGTCTTTGGCAAATTTTATATGACACATTTGTGACTGCTAACAATGCTTGAGCAATCCTGGGTAATATTTCCCTTAAGATGTTGTCCTAGGTGAATGGTTCCCCAGTATAACTAAAATGATGCTGACCCTTTAGTATTAGATGCCAATGTATTTATTTAAAAAAATGAATGTTCGAGACAAAAAGGAAAGAAAAAAAAAGGGGGGGGGTGTAAAAACAACCCAATGCATTCCAGGGGTTCAAGGGATCAGGGGAACTTCCTTCATTTAAAATTTCAGGGATAGACATTAACACTGGGATTTGTCATCCTCTGCCTCTTACCCAAAGGCCTAAACTGCCCCCACTCCCACTAAAAGTTTGGCTTTAGCTTTTATTTAGCAATCCAATGAAAAGCCAGATGTAGCTGGATTGAAAAACATGAATATCCAATAGCGCAATAGACCAGCAATTAAAAAAAAAAAAAAAGATTTTCTATATCGCCTTTGAGTTCTCTGAATTAACTTACAAAACAAGCAAATTTATCATTGAATCCTGAATATTTATGCTTGGGTTGATGTGACTGACGGTCCAGTGTCGCTTAAGAGCAGGCATCGCACTGCCCAGGGCGACGCGGCAGGGCGGCGATGCCTTCCTAGGTACTATTTGCCTTATCCCCCACCCGAGCTGCTAATATGCCTATTTGTGCAGCGGGAGCACTCCTCTAGCTCTGGCTGTGTAAGTACATTATTAAGACGCATGGCGGATCATTCCCACTAATGATGTCGAAGCTCTTGGTCCTTAACGAGTCGCTTAACCGAGCGTACAATTACCGGCCACCAGCTGAGTCCGAGAGCAGCTCCTCCACTTTATGAAAATTCATTTTATCAGCTTGATTAACTCAGGAAGGCGGAAAAATACAAAAATAAAATGAAAGGAGATAATGTAAACTGAAGCAGCTCCGTGGCGAGTTTTGACAAAGACCGTCATACAAAGCCGAGAAAGCGGCGGGACAGACAAAGAGAAAATGTGTTCACTGCGTCTTAATTCATAGAGTATCCGCGGCTAAATGAATTCAACGACTTTGTGAGTGAGTGTGTGTGGACTGCGCCTACTGTTAAGGCAATAGTGCAGATGGCTATACAGAATTGTGGCGTACAGCTGCAAAAAAAGAGAATACATTATTTAGAACAGACACATGAAACTCAAATGACTAAAGAGCCAAACCAAAAAGGAGAAATTATTAGGGCAAAAAAAAAGAAAAATCCTCCTATGGGATGAATGTACCCAACACTAAAGAAGCCGGCAACCTGCTCCCACTGTGATTGGATGCAGTGTGTCCACCGGGACTTGCCGATCATTCTGGAGAAAGGCAAAACAGCGGTCTGCCTATGTAAACAAGGCAAACCACCGTTGTGTGAGAGATGAAGATGGAGATCTTGTGTTTCTGCTAAGCAGGAACACAGATCTCTGTATTCCCCCAGTTAAAGCGCCTCCCTCACAGTTAGTAATCACTCCTAGGTAACAAAGTTAACCCCTTGACCATCCCTAATGTTAACCCCTTTCCTGCCAGTGTCATTAGTACAGCGACAGTGTATAGTTTTTAGCACTGATCACTGTAAAAGTGCCACTGGTCCCCAAAAAGTGTAAGTTAGGTGTTTGATTTATGATAATATCCTAGTCCCACTAAAAGGTCACCAATTGCCGCCATTACTAGTAAAAATAAAAAAGATGAAGAAGTTTGATTTATTACATTTTTGTCGCTCTTTTTTTGTAAATAGCGCACAAAATTAAAACTGCAAAGGTGATCAAATACCACCAAAAGAAAGCTCTATTTGTGGGGGAAAAAGGGCACACATTTTATTTGCGTACAGCGCTGCACGACCTTGCAATTGTCAGTTTAAATAACACAGTGCTGTATCCCCTCAGACTGACAATGCTGCTGTCTGCTGTACCTCCTGTGTTCACCAAACGCTAGGTTCACACCTACGTGTGTGGCTGTGGGGATGGCATTTGTAACCACTCGCACTGCTCTTAGGACACATTCATTTTGAATGGCACCCAATGCATCTCAGCACACAGTGCATTTGCAGGTGTGGGAAACAAAGGGAAATTGCATGGTCCTTTTTGACCTGCGACTGCGTTTTTGAAATGGGCTGCTGTGCCTGCGAAAGCACGGGCCTGCAAAAATGCAAAGGCGTAAACCTAGTGTAGCACTACCCCCGAAGGAGCTGCTGGTTTGTTTTGGGTGGCACGTTACCTCTGTATCTCCGCCGTCTAGGGTACTTGATGAGAACTGTAGTAAAGGGAATCTTTTCTGTGTTTTTATTACCCACCCGTGTAAAAACGATTAAACAGTAGAAAGGTGAAGGGATAGCAAATAGGAGACAGTAGATCCAAGTATAACTGAACACGGGAAACAGTCCTGCTCCCAACAATCCTCTCTTGGTAGATTCAGCACCCGGATCTCCTTCAGGTAGTTTTGCAAATCAGCAACTGACAGGCGACCAACATCCAGCCTGTCAGAATTCAGGTGATCCCTGATGAATGGACAGGCCCCTCCTGGAATACCGGCCTCGTGCTTGGTATTCCCTGGACAGACTCCTCATTGATCGGCTTCCTCCAATTGGATGGACAACTTGGGACCCCCTCCAGATTAGGGACCCAATTGATTACTGGGCACACACAGTGGATCAATTGCTCCGGGCCAACGTGGTCCCAGAACCAGGAACACTGCTGCCCACGCACACCCCGGCCAGGAGGGCCATATGCGTGGATGTGGTGAAATGGCCACCCAAATGGTGGGTGCCACACAAGTAAGAAGAAGCTTGCGGCAATGGCGTCTGCCCCCGTTATACCCCTCCCCAGCATGCACAGCGGGAAGATCAACTCAACTGGCTGAGTGGCACTCAGACACACTTGACCACACTGCTGCCACCTGCCGTCCAGGGGTGACAGGAATCCACAGACAAAAGGGCAGCACAAAGCACAGCCAAGCTAGAGCAGAGACCCAAATTTAAACATCAAACCAACTTAGAGCCAACTACTTATCTGAATTCTCCCCCTAAATATAACATAGCACCAGCCTGGAAAGTGGCCAGGCGCTACACTAGCGTAACATAGGAGGCATGTTACTGGCCAGATCACCAGGGAAAAATAGAGGGGGGGGGGGGGGAGCCAAAGAAAACGAATGCAGCCAACAAATCTAATGACTGGTAAGCTGTGAAATAATTAATTTTTTGGTTTTAAGTTTAATACCACTTTGAAAATTAAATCTCGCCAAGTACGCTTAAAGAAGAAAACCTCTGTTCTATCCAGCAGCAAAATGATAGCATACAGAACACAACATCTACGTCACGTATTCTTTTTTCATTTTTTACAGGCAAGGCTTGTTATTGACCAGCTAAGGGAAGTTCCATATCATTGCTTTCTAAGCACTTTTCCAGTGAGGTGGATTCTGGTTAACACAGAACCTAATACTTCAGTCTATGTTGAAAATGCATCCTTGGGATGCTACAGGGAATAAAGACCACTTCTTAAAGTGTTTGTTACCCCAACACTTCATATTCCGCATATGTGCCTGCTGTACCATGTACTTGTATGAGAAATTACAGTATCCTGTTCTCTTTGTATTGCTTCCTTTGTGTGAAATCCCTGGTGTTCCTGACACTAAGGGGTGTGGTCAGTTCTCTAGCTGTACTGGGAACTCAGTGTACTCTCCTCCAATGATCAGACTTGTCCTGACACACCCCTTCTGCACAGACATTTACTGGCAAGCTCAGTGTCCTGCTGTTTCTCCCCCCCTAGATCTTATGCAGCTAAAACAGAGGGAATGTGATCATTTATAAAAAGAGGGGAAAAAGGCATTTACATTTTTTTTTTAATGTCAATACAAAAACGTTTTGCCTTTCATTTCTATTTTAAACTGTGGGTTGTTTTACAAGGTGATTGCTTATAATGACTTGAAGTTTTGTCCACCCCACTCCTTGGTGTTCATTATTTGGTGATCTGTGAAGATGTTTTTTTGACTGAAACCAATCAATTAAAGGGGTTGTAAAGGTTCATGTTTTTTCACCTTAATGTATCCTGATAGAGAAACGCTGATGACCTGAAGACAGATCTCACAAGCATTTAGAACACCCCCTTGCATGTACCTGAGAATGCTAATAACGGGAGATAATGGCATACACTGAGGAGCTGGAATAGCCACAGCAGATCAGTCATTTTGCTCCAGGAGATATAATATGATCAAAATCTGCATTTGGAAAATCGAAGAGGACTAAATATAGAATGGCCATAAAGCCGATAGTAACAGACTAGGCAGAAACATGAAGCCTCAAGCAGAAGGGAGGAAACCGTCTGGGGAAAATGAAAATTTCAAAGATAATCTGCGTTCCAGGTTGGAAGATGAAGAGAGAAAACGGAGGACTGACGAGGATCTCAAAGTGATGTACCAAAGTATCGGACACTGGAATCAAGGTGAAGAGATGAAGGTGGATGGGCGGTGAAAAAGCCAAGGTGGACCAAGATAGAGATAGAGGAAGAGAGCAATAGACTGAATGTGAAGTATGTACTATGGGGATGGGAAAAAAAGGGAGAGAGCGGCAGGAAGGAGAGAGTGGGTTAGAGGGGAGATATAGAGGATTAGGGGAAAAGGAAAGAAAAACATATTTATTATTGTCAAAGCAAAGAAGGAATTACTATTGGCTGAATGGGGAAAGGAGATGAAAGGAATAAATCCTAACACATTATCAGGGTAAGAAATAATATAAAGGGTATAGGAGGTAAGTCCAAAGATATCACCACAGTGATAATCAAATCAAATCAAAATGACAGTGATGTCAAATCGCATCTCAAATCGGCGGCATTTGCCGGCAATGGCACCGTCCTAATCGGTGTGACACCACATCTATGGCGCTGCACCGATTTCAAAAAGTTGTTCCTGTACTGCTTTTTACGATTTCGGGCCACAATTTACATTGACATCTGTGCAGAAACCTGCACAGATGTCTCTGAAATCGCAACCGAAATCGAGACTGCCAGCGGGAGTGAAATCGTGCAAGTTCAGCTGAACTCGCACGGCTTCACTTCCGCAGCCCAGTGTGAACCTGGACTAAAGGATAATGTAAAGAGAATAAGAAATAAGTTAAGGGACATTATCTTGGGTAAGGGATTTTATATAGGGCATAGGAGGTCAGTCCAGGGACATTATCAGGGGTAAGGGATATTATATAGGGGATTGGAGGTCAGTCCAGGGACATTATCTTGGGTAAGGGAATTTATATAGGGGATAGGAGGTCAGTCCAGGGACATTATCAGGGGTAAGGGATATTATATAGGGCAGTGATATGCAATCAGCGGACCTCCAGCTGTTGCAAAACTACAAGTCCCATGAGGCATAGCAAGACTCTGACAGCCACAAGTATGACACCCAGAGGCAGAGGCATGATGGGACTTGTAGTTTTGCAACAGCTGGAAGTCCGCTAATTGCATATCCCTGATATAGGGGATAATGGATATTATATAGGGGATTGGAGGTCAGTCCAGGGACATTATCAGGGGTAAGGGATATTATATAGGGGATTGGAGGTCAGTCCAGGGACAATATCAGGGGTAAGGGATACTATAGAGGGGATTCGAGGTTAGTCCAGGGACATGATCATGGGTAAGGGATACTATATAGGGGATTGGAGGTTAGAAAACCAGTAGAATTTTGAAGTTTGTAAAAATGCGTTTATACTAGGGTTGTCCCGATACCACTTTTTTAGGACAAAGTACAAGTACCGATACTTTTTTTTTCAAGTAGTCGCCGATACCGAATACCGATACTTTTTTTAAATGTGTCCCCAAATGCAGCCATGTCCTCCACATATGCAGCCATGTCCCCCACATATGCAGCCATGTCTCCCACATATGCAGCCATGTTCCCCCAGCCATGTCCCTAACATATGCAGCCATGTCCCTCCAGTCATGTCCCCCACATATGCAGCCATGTCCCCCACATATGCAGCCATGTCCCCCACATATGCAGCCATGTCCCTCCAGCCATGTCCCCCACATATGCAGCCACGTCCCTCCAGCCATGTCCCCCACATATGCAGCCATGTCCTTCCAGCCATGTCCCCCACATATGCAGCCATGTCCCCGCAGCAATGTCCTTCCAGCCATGTCCCTCCAGCCATGTCCCCGCAGCCATGTCCCCCATACCTAGCCACCGAAAGCCTCCGCCGCCGCACGGAGAACATCACAGCATTCATTTGAATAGCTGTTTTGCCCGCGCGTATAGACACTCCCCCTTGCTCGGGATTGGACAAATCACGATCACCCATCCAATCCCGAGCAAGGGGGAGTGTCTATACGCAGCGGGAACACTACAGCTATTCGAATGAAAGCTGTGATGTTCCCGCACGCTGTTTAACCCATGCGGCGGCGGCTTTTGATGCGGCGGCGGCAGCGGGGGGGGGGGAAGTATTCTATTTAGGCATCAGGGGTATTTGCGGGAGTACAAGTACTCCCACAAATACTCGGTATCGGTTCCGATAGCGATACTGGTATCGGTATGGGGATAACCCTAGTTTATACTTAAGGAATGCATGCGTGCAAAGAAAATTTTGACAGTGTCTCTTTACTGAACTTTTATACGTTTTATCATCCCAAAGAAAAATCGCCCACTCTTCACAATCACACCTTATTTGAGTCATCGATTTTCGGCGGCACATAGATTTGTGAGCAACTATTTTTAAGGGCAGGGTTCGAACCAAAATATCTGATGAGTACCTTGAGAACTCATTGAGAATTACTACGTCCATTGAACCAGATATCGATGTGTTCATTTATCAAACATACTGTCAAAATATTGCACTAGTTTTATGTTGCCCTCTTTTACTTTAAAAAAAAATGATTACAACCTCTTTCCAAAGGTTCTACTTGTTTCAAGAAGCAGGACAAGCCATGGTCAAATTCTAAAATATCTTGTTTTTTATTGAGTTATACCTGGCTAGTCCGACCAGAAAGCCGGGAAGTCAGTGCTCAGATCCACTCGGAAGTTCAGTGCCACAATGAATTAGGTGGGATGGCGGTGTCGCTTTAAATTAAATTCCATTTAAAGGAAGACTTAGCAGGACCCGGTGAGGGGTTGCTGGGTAATATAAGTCAAGCTCTGACAGTAATGTAGCTAGCTAGGCGAGGCTATGCAAGTCAATCAGACTCAGGAGCGCCGTGTGGATCGGCTGAAGCCGGGTGGAATGGTTGAACTCCGCTATGATTTACAGGACCATTATGGAGCTCATAAAGAAAGCAGCAAAGAGCGGGCGCTGTCTGCAGGCCCGGCTGATTTATCTCAGCGCTGTGGCCATCTCTGCCGAATGAGAGAAAAGCCTCCTTACAAAACCCAACAGAATATTGAAATGATTTGGATAACTTTACACCCCAAACTAAAAAGGGCGAAGCTGGGGCAAATAAGACGGCGACATTGATTTACTTGGCTCTCAGAAAACTGTAATCTGCTGCGAGGTAGCAGATTGCAATGGACACGGGCCCATGGCGCCAGTCGCCATGGGAGATCACAGCTCTGTGGGATAGGAGAGATCGTAGGGCAGATTTATTATAGCCTGGAATATTTCTGCAATCTGTCACCCCATAAAGTACGACATCTGCAGAAGAAGACTCTCACTGCCACGTGTCACCACCTGCCAACAAGGTGAGAAAGAGAGTCGTAAAACAGCAAAACACAACTGCCAAAAACTCACATTGCCTGATATTCACTATTGATGCAGAATCATTTTCCAACAAGGGAATAGATAAAGTCACTGAGGGCAAAAGGTCAAATAAAAAATAAAATAAAAAATGTTTTGGTTGAAACTAAAGAGCATTTATAGCCAAAACTTTTGGGATGGTGTGGGTTTGTTTAATTCCTTGGTCTCCTGACCCTTTAAGGGGTTACAGATGCCAGGAGGCGAGGCAGGGTTTATGACTTAGCAACCACAGGGATTGGCTGTCACAGGGGTCACATGATCTGAAAGCTTAGCCACCGGTAAATGTGCCACGAGCGCGCAGGGCAGGTGCTCTCGGCACAGCTGTATTTACATTCTGGTTCACAAAGATGTGCCTGCTTGGCCCACCCACCCAAGAGGCTGCATATTTGCATAGGTCAGCGCCAAGAGGTTAAGCGTATCTATGGTATTTCAATTTTTTCTATACTTTGTAAAGATTGCCGCAAATTTTCTTGAATGTAGTCACTATGTCCTGTGAATAGGAACTGCTGTGTCACACATTTCATGGAGACTGCCTTCTAAACTACAAAGGTGCTGAGAGGTGGAGCTTCCGGAGGCAGAGTCACTGCAAGAATCACTGCTTGCAGGCCAGAAAGGTACCATCTGATATGTAGTTCTGAGAGATAAAAATCCTATGGGAAAACCTGTTTGGTTGACAACAGGGGATGTTCTTTTGCTTTAGAGAAAATTCCTCTAACTTACTGTGGTGTCTTCAGTAAAGGATGTGAAATCTCCACAGTGGGAAAAAAACTGAAAGGAGTTATTATGCCTTGTACACGCGTTCGAAATTTCCGATGGAAAAAGTCAGACGGAATTTTTTTATCGGATATTACGACCGTGTGTATATCCCATCGGACTTTTTCCGTCGGAAATTCCAATGGAGTTAGAAAGCGAACATGTTCTTCCGACAGAAAACATTTCTATTGTAAATTCTGTTTGTCTGTATGGAACTCCGACTGAGAAAAAAAACATGCATGCTCGGAAACATTTTGACGCATGCTCGGAAGCATTGAACTTAATTTTTCTAGGCTTGCCGTAGTGTTGTTCGTCATCACGTTTTTGACGGTCAGAATTTGGTGTGTATGCAAGACAGCTTGAGCGGAATTCCGTCTGAGTTTATTTCAATGGAAAAACCGATCGTTTGTACGAGGCATAAGAGTCTCTTCAAATGGCCTTCCTCTGTAAATCCGCAAATTGATACACTGCTGAACAGGAGCCGAATGGAAGAGATATCACTTTCCTGACATCTATGTCCATTTAGTGAGTTCAGTCGAGCTGTCCCTGAGCCTTTACGAGTATTTCCGGCGCCCCCGCCTCTGGCCACATGTGGTATTGCATGCCATGGAATTATTTTTGTTTCCATTGACTTCTATGGGGAAACTTGCTTTGATATGCGAGTGCTTTATTTACGAGCATTCTCTTGGAACCGATTATGCTCGTAATCTAAGGTTCCACTGTACCTCCCAATAACAACAAATAGTGAACAATTTTCCTCCTCTTATTGACCACAGGTGCTGTATTTAATTTCCTTTACTCCTACTGACTGCTAAGCTTGGAACATTGTCTACTCCCACTGATGCTGGAGAATTGTCTGCTGCCACTGCCCCCCCCCCCCCCCTAAAGTCTGAAGAACTATAAACTGGCCCTTTGTTTAGAAAGTTTGGAAAAACCTGGTCTATAGGGAGGATGAAAAACTACATGCATTCATTTACATCCTTTTATCTCTGATTTGTTACATGACTGTAGGTCTAAAAAAACACAAAAAGACCTATACATTATAAAGTCACTCTCCAGGTCTTTTAGGGTTGACCACACACTTCTTGACTTTTATTTCACGTATTTTTGAAGCTTTTCTACTTGAGTACGACCTCTTTCCCACTGAAGCCGTGACCACGTTGGCACTAAAGTGCTGCTCGTTTTAGAGGCGCTTTAGTGCTGTTTAAGGCTGTTTAAGAATGGGTTAAAAGCATCCATGTTTTGGCACATCGGAAGCACCTTTCAGACGCTTTGGAAGCACTGCCCATTCATTTCAATGGGCAAGGTGTTTTGGGAGCACTGAATACAGCGCTCCCAAACCACTCCAAAGATCCTGCAAGACTTTTCCTAATGTCCCGCAAGCGCATCACCCCATTGTGAAAACACAAACTGAAATGAATGGAAGGCGCTTTACAGGTGCTTTTTCTACTGCTAAAATGCCTGAAAATCGCCTCAGTGTGAAAAGGGTCTCTAACATCGAATTTGTTTATCCAGTATTTGACTGACTTCTTATTTCTTGATGTTGGGTCATCCAGGACAAAACTGGAAGAGCAACAATGTTAACGACTGTTTTTCGGCCTTTAGTGCATCACTTATAAACATGTTTGCACAACGTGTCCCACTCATGTAGGTATAAAAGTCCTTGAGAGTCGAGCATTCTCATTTGGCCTGACAACATAGAGTACCAATTATCGGTTCAAGAAACAGCTGCATACAAGGGCTCCATTAAAGCAGTTGGAGCATATCCTGTGCAGATAGAAACATTGTTGACCCCAGGTTTACACTGGGCTGCGGGAATGAAGATGTTTAAGGTCAGCTGAACTCAAACGATTTCACTCCCGCTTGTCAGTCTTGATTTCAGAGACTTCTGTGCAGGTTTCTGCACAGATGTCAATGTAAATCGCAGCCCGGAATTGCAAAAAGTAGTACAGAAACTACTGTTTGAAATCGGTGCAGTGCTGAAGATGCGGCGTCGCATTGATTAGGACAGTGCCATTGCTGGCAAATGCCGCCGACTTGACATGCAATTTGACACGTCGAATCGCATGTCAAAACGCACCAGTATGAACCAGAGCTCAAGAAGTTCTAGTACTGCTAACTACCAGATAAGTACACAGATATTTGAAGCTCCATGTTCGTGTTGGCAAGGGGTTCCAGGGGTGTGCTGGAGGATTTATTGATGCAGGGATCTATTGTCACTGGGGGAGGGGGGGTATTTTGTTGCTGGGGGAAATCTACTGTTTACGGGGTCTATTGTTACTAGCTGCTGGGGAATCTATTGTTGCTGGTTTGTATTCTGGGGGAGGTGTATTGCTGCTGGGGTGGATGGGGTCTACTGTTTCTGGCTGCAGGGGATCTTTTTTTTTACCGACTTTCCTGTTATCATTACCAAATCCCATACAAAATATTTAGCATCACAAAATTATACTGGACTCTGTAATTCTAAGAAGGCGGTACAGGGAAGTGAGTAAAGGGCAAAGACAAGATACGATACTCATGGGTGTGTAGGAGGCGAAGATAAAGGGTGACTAGGGGGAGGAGGAAGGGAACACCCACACCTATTCTGATATTAAAAAAGCCATATACACTATGTAACTGTCAACACTGTTTACGATCTTCCATCAACCCAAGACAGCTTATCCGACACTCCGACAAACCAGCAGACATAATCCATTCCATTCCCCAGAATTAAGACAAGACACAAGCCCTGTTCTTTCTGGTTTCAAAATGTCTGAACGATTTTAATGGTAACTCTCAGCTTTATATACAGTTCAGGCATGTTACAGGGACAATGAAACTCTCCACCCCCTCATCACACAATGGGGGGTTAACGATTCACCATTACACATCCCACAGACTTTTCGGCACCGGTCTGACATAATTAACATGACCTAATTACTACACCTGAGAAGTCACATTCCACATCTATTATTAATACTATCTTCACACAATGAAAAGGTCTGTAGAGCAGACCTAATTAACACAATGGACAGGCCTTGGAAGCAGACCTAATTAACACACCAAAAGCATGTGTCCCCACATTACTTTAAAAACTTTAACAACTTATAATATTTCAAGATATCCTGCAATACATGAATTATCATTTCTCAGTCACCTTATGCCCCAAAAGGGACTCCCGTTACACACTATATTATAAAAAGTATTGTGACACCAGTCTTTACACGCACATTAACTTTAATGGCATCCCAGTCTAAGGGCCCTTTCACACGTCCGTTCAGTTCGTCCGTTTTTTTTGGACGTCCGTTAACGGACCTCAATGCTTCCCTATGGGAGCGGATCCGTTAGCGGATGAGCATCCGCTAAACGTCCGTTAACATCCGTCTGCGGTAAGCTCCGTTTTTTTGGACGGAAGAAAACCCTATTTTTCTTCCATCAAAACAAACGGAACGGACGAAAAACGGATGAAAAACTGATCAACTGAAGGGGAAAAAACTGAAGGGGAAAACTGAACGGACGTGTGAAAGAGCCCTTAGTCCATAGAGTTCAATATTGAGTTGGCCCACCCTTTGCAGCTATAACAGTTTCAACTATTCTGGGAAGGCTGTACACAAGGTTTAGGAGTGTGTCTATGGGAATGTTTGTCCATTCTTCCAGAAGCACATTTGTGAGGTCAGGCAATGATGTGGAAAAGAAGGCCTGGCTCGTAGTCTCCACTCTAATTTATCACAAAGGTGTTCTATTGGGTTGAGGTCAGGACTCTATGAATGCCAGTCAAGTTTCTCCACCCCAGACTCGCTCATCTGTGTCTTTACTGAACTTGCTTTGTGCACTGGTGCACAGACATGATGAAACAGGAAGGGTCCGTCCCCAAACTGATTCCACAAAGTTGGGAGCATGAAATTGTTCAAAATGTCTTAGTATGCTGACACCTTAAGAGTTTCCTTCACTGGAACTAAGGGGCCAACCCCAACCCCTTAAAAACAACCTCACACCATAATCCCCCCCTCACCAAATGATTTTGACCAATGCACAAAGCAATGTCCTGAGGATATCCCACTGACCTAAATCTAGTAACTGGGCATATGTGGTCTGCAGACCCCTACTCTACAGCTATAAGCCTTGGCTTGCATTGATGATGGCTAAGAAGTTCAAAACAGCTAAATGCAAGTTGGTAATACTGGCTCTGTAAATCCATGCCTACATTTGTTCTATACACCAGCAGGTCAAGATGCGCTGATAGTTAAAAATGGGAAAAAGGGAATGCCTCACATGATTTAGCTCACTTATCCACGAGCAGGGACCTAGCTCCTTGTTTCTGGGTTTTGTGTTGGAGGACATGTACAGTGCCTTGAAAAAGTATTCATACCCCTTGAAATTTTCCATATTTTGTCATGTTACAACCAAAAATGTAAATGCATTTTATTGGGATTTTATGTGATAGACCAACACAAAGTGGCAAATAATTGTAAAGTGGAAGGAAAATGATAAATTGTTTACCAAATAAATATGTGAAAAGTGTGGGGTACATTAATATTCAGCCCCTCTGAGTCAATACTTTGTAGAACCTCCTTTCACTGCAATTACAGCTGCAAGTCTTTTTGTGGATATCTCTACCAGCTGTGCACATCTAGAGAGAGACATTTTTGCCCATTCTTTGCAAAATATCTCAAGCTCTGTCAGATTGGATGAAAAGCAATTTTCAAGTCTTGCCACAGGTTCTCAATTGGATTTAGGTCTAACACATGAATATGCTTTGATCTAAACCATACCATTGTAGCTCTGGCTGTATGTTTAGGGTTGTTGTCCTGCTGGAAGGTGAACCTTCACCCCAGTCTCAAGTCTTTTGCAGACTAACAGGTTTTCCTCTAAGATTGCCCTGTATTTGGCTGCATCCATCTTTCCATCAACTTTGACCAGCTTCCCTGTCCCTGCTGAAGAAAAGCATCCCCACAATACCATGCTTTCACCACCATGTGTGGAGATGGTGTGTTCAGGGTGATGTGCAGTGTTAGTTTTCTCTCACACATAGCGTTTTGCTTTTAGACCAAAAAGTTACATTTTGGTCTCATCTGACCAGAGCACCTTCTTCCATGTTTCCTGTGTCCACACATGGCTTCTCGCAAACTGCAAGTCGGACTTCTTATGGCTTTCTTTCAACATTGGCTTCCATAAAGGGCAGATTTGTGGTGAGCACGACTAATAGTTGTCCTGTGGACAGATTCTCCCACCTGAGCTGTGGATCTCTGCAGGTCCTCCAGAGTTACCATGGGCCTCTTGGCTGCTTCTCTGATTAATGCTCTCCTTGCCCGACCTGTCAGTTTAGGTGGACAGCCATGTCTTGGTAGGTTTGCAGTTGTGCCATACTCTTTCTATTTTCCAATGATGGTTTGAACAGTGCTCTGTGAGACGTTCAAAGCTTGGGATATTATTTTTATAACCTAAACCTGCTTCAAACTTTTCCACAACTTTATCCCTGACCTGTCTAAAGTGTTCCTTGGCCTTCCTGATGCTGCTTGTTCAATAAGGTTCTCTAACAAACCTTTGAGGGCTTCTCAGAACAGTTGTATCAATACTGAGATTAAATTACACGTGGGTTGACTCTATTTACTAATTAGGTGACTTCATAAGGCAATTGGTTCTATTACATTTTAGTTAGGGGTATCAGAGTAAACGGGGCTTAATACAAATGCACACCACACTTGTCACACATTTATTAAAAAAAAAAATATACACTTTTTATTATTTTCCTTCCACTTCACAATTATGTGCCACTTTGTGTTGATCTATCACATAAAATCCCAATAAAAGACATTTAAATTTTTGGTTGTAACATGACAAAATGTGGAAAGTTTCAATGGGTATGAATACTTTTTCAAGGCACTGTATGTAACTTCTATTAAAAGAATGCAATATTTTATTTTATTTTTTACAACTTTTGCCCATAGTTCTAGTGCCCATATATACCAATCCTGCATCATTATTCACTGGTCGTCCATATTACAGTGGTTTATTCTTAAAAATTCTGGGAAGTCTTTTCTCTGTCAGAAATGGGAGATTTTGTAAGAAATGATGTGCCTGGATGGGATCCATCTCCCCATGCTCTGGCAGCTGTCCCGCTCTCTCCCTCGCCTCCTCCTTAACTATACATTAAAGCAGTCATAAACACTCTTTATAATACTGGAGAAGTGGCATATCGGGCTAGACGCACCCATAAAACCCATCGTGTTCCTGGAAGTACTGAAAGACTGGTGCCGTAGCTGCCTGGACATCGCAATTCACGGCTCCTTATCAATGCAAAATGTGCCAAACAGCAATTAGTAATTTGTGGAAGATCAATGATTCGTATCTGTCTGCAGTAAATCAGGCAGCATCAGCGAGCTAGTGGAATAAAGGAAGGGAGGATAGGCTGTGTGTTGGGTCCTAACAGGCACGACCTATTCCTACTGTTAGAGTTCCATGCACATCAAACAAGTCATGATCCATTATTTATTTAGTACAGGTATTTATATAGCATTGTCAATTTACGCAGCGCTTTACATCTATACACATCGCACATTCACATACATACATACAGGATAGTGCCAATTTACCTACCAGCCAGGCCCAGATTTCCCACAAGGCCACCGAGGCCATCGGGGCGGCAGGGCGCCAAGGGGTAGCAGCGGCATGGATTCCTCCCGACGGCTAGTTAAGGGCGGTAAGTTGCTTTCTGGAATCCGCTCACTCGTTAACAAGTGATTGCAGTGATGTCGCCAAAATCACTTGTAAAATGTGTGCTGCCGCCCCCCCCTACATACCTCTCTCTACTGGCTCTGTCTTCGGGACTCTGTCCTCCCCCAGGCCGCCGAGTTTGTCTCCTGTGACTGTCCCTGCCGCCGATGTACACAGTGAGAGGGGTGAGCTGTGCTCTTTCTATCTCAGCTGTGAAAGGAGTTCTAGCACAGTGCTAGGACTCCTGTTTTGGAGGTGACAGGGTCAATAAAGAGAACCTGTCACCTCCAATTGCTATCACACAGGGAATTGTTTTTCTCCTGTGTGATAGCAATAAAGTTAAGTAAAAAAATAGATTAAAAAAAATAGAAAATAAATAATAATTAAATTATTAAAATAAAAAGTAATTGAAAATTAAAGAATAAGAAAAATAAGAAAATTATACAAAAAGTAAAACGACAAGCTACAAAATAAAAAAAGTGATAAAAAAAGTAAAACAAAAAAAGAAAAAAATATTTGAACTAACCGTGCCGCCCCTGCCATCCAGTTGCCATTCTCCGTTGATTTGGGGGGGGGCGGTTCAGTTGGCGGGGAGGGGATGCATTGAGTAACCTGGCCTTGAGGCGGCAGGGAGAGCAAATCCGTTCCTGCTACCAGCACGTCTTAGGAGTGTGAAGGAAACCCACGCAGGCACAGAGAGAACATGCAAACTCCAGACAGGTAGTGCCATGGTTAGGATTTTTATCGATGGCTCTAGTGCTGCCAGGCAGAAGTAATAACCACTTAGCAACTATGCTGCCAGAAAATTAGCTCCCTAAATTCTGGCCTGGCATTCTTCTCTTGTACCCCAGCTGCAATGGCAATGCCAAAAACTTCATACATGTTCAGTAATGTGTCAGTGTAACCTTTCCAGGTATTTTTTTACTGCTCACATAAATTGTGATATTCCCCATGACCATACCTTTGTCTGTAGGACAGAGCCATGTTTCGTTTGTTAAGACATAATCATCTAGGGGTCACCACCTACTTCCTTCGAGCTGCCAGCTCAGAGAGGAAGCAATCATTTAAATGATAGAACATGATTCTAAACACTACCGTCATGGACAGGGGTCCATATCCACAGGGGTAGAGTCTGTCCCAAAGATAACAGGAGTGTACTAGAGGGTATATGGAGACACAAGTGCACAGGGGTCTCTGGGTGATATATGATGGGGCCACAGGGGTCATGGTGTGACACAGAATGCTCAGGGTGCTCTACAGTCACTAAAGTTATGGGATAACAACTGATGTTTAGGATGCCCTGAAATCACTGGTGTCATATGGTTGGATGAGGTCCAATATAGAAGCTCCCAGTGCCATGGAGTCACAGGGATCAAGGGAAGACACAGGATGCTCAGGGGGGCTTTGGAGCCATTGGGTTTATGGAATGACACAGAATACTCAGGGTGCTCTGTAGTCACTGGGCTCTTGTGGTGACACAGGATACTTAGGGTGCTCTGGGGTCACTGGGCTCATGGGGTGACAACAGGATTCTCAGGGTACTTCAAAGTCACTGGGGTCACCAAGCGACATAAAATGCTCAGAGTAGGAGTCATAGGGGTCAAAGGGTGACATAGGATGCTCAGGGTGTTCTGGATTCCCTGGGCTCACATGCTGACACAGGATAATCAGGATGGTCTGGAGTCTGTGGGCTCACAGTGTGACACGGGATGCCCAGGGTGCTCTGGAGTCAATGGGCACCTAGGGTGACACAGGATGCTGAGGGTTCTGTGGGGTCATGGGGTGATACAGGAGACATAGCGTTTACTGGATTACGCAGCAGAGACTGCAGCAGGGGGCTCAGCTTAGACGCAGCAACGTGTTCTCAATCTTGAGCCCCATGTTGTTTCACCATTTAAGGCAGTATCGGCACTCCAGGTGAAGCCCAGAAGTGCTAGCGGCCACACAACAGAAAGAGACCCAGTGCTAGAGCGAAGGAAAGGCGAGTGACATGCAAATTTTTGTATTTACACAAGGATTCAAATCTGAAAAGTTTAAAACTATCCTAAATGTATTTATTTTTCATTTTCCTTCTCTTGAGATTCCATCCTTTCAGCATCCCTTTTACTCTCAGACTCTTTTCAAGCCCCTCAGATAATTACTAACAGGCCGACACTTAATAATCCTCAACAAGGATAAAGTATTTTCCCCTCTGCACATTGGGGGATTCCAGTAAAACAACAGAAAAATCGGTGAGGTGGAACCACGAACAAGGACAGCAGCCAGGAACCCTCCCGGCTCTGCAGACACTGACAGTGACGAGGAACTGATGAACTAGCCACAGAGGAGGCTTCGCCACACTGTGCTTGTATTGGAGCTCATCCAACCAATGACTAGACGTGTCTGATTAATGTCTCCGAGGACTCACAGTGAGAAATTCCATAAATTATGTAAAATAAATTCACAGATTGCACAGGTAATATGGCAGCAAGAGAAAATTACCGGTGGATATGCGGAGAATCGATATAAAGGAAAAACTCGGATTCAAATGTAACAAAACATGACTGAGCAACACAAAGAGGCCCCACCACACCAGAATGTAATTAATAACCCTCATACCTACACAATACTCCAACAAAAAGTGATAAATCAGTTGCAGGCATAGGTTGCAAGGCTAATGCCCCGTACACACGATTGGATTTCCCGCTGGAAAAAGTCAGATGAGAGCTTTTGGTCGGGAATCCCAACCATGTGTATGCTCCGTCAGACTTTTTCCAATGGAAAAACTGCTGGAAAAAGATAAAGAGCAGGTTGTTTTTTTTTCCCGTCAGGAAAAAATCAAATCGGAATTTCCTATTGCGTATTTTCTCGGCTTGTCGTAGTCTTTTACGCCACTGCGTTCTTGGAAGTCAAAAGTTGAAACTTTGGTGTGACCGTGTATGCAAGGCAGGCTTGAGCAGAATTCCATCAGAAAAAAAACGGGAAAACCGCTTGTGTGTACAGGGCATAAGTCACCCAGAAGAAGATGACAGGTTTTATTGATCCCAGTTAACCTGTTCTCCCACTACAGTTTAAAGCCCACCCCCCCCCCCCACATAATACAATTTATGCCTGCCTATTGGCTGCTCACTCCAGGTGTGCTACATCCAGTGCCGATCCTGACCTCCCTGGGTGAGGGGACGAAAATGACTTCTCACCAGACGGGGCCTCTAGTAATTTGGGGGGCCCTTCGCAGCTTGCATAGTGAGCCTATAGGGTGGATCGGCCCTGGCTGCATCATAAGAGGGAGGGGAGAAGCTGACGTTTTCCTTTTCATGGGGTTAGCGTTCATTTTCAAGGATACCAGCTGGTGGCGGAATGTCAGAAGGTAATAAAACTTCAACAAATTTTTAATAGCGAAAACATCAGTCACCCACCACCAAAAAATCCTAATAAAACTACAAAAGAACCAAAACCATTTGGTGGCAATTTTCCTTGACCCATCAGTCTTTGCCATGAAATCCTGAATCCGCAGAAGAGCTCCTTCCCTTGGAGACCTGGATGAAGCAGAGCATTGAGATGAGGTGGATGGCCAGTCCCCGACATGACCTCTGAAGTCTTCAGGAAGATGATGACCAAGGGTTCAGCAAGGCGGAGACCGTATCAGAGCAGACCTTCATACGTGGTATATTTTAAATAACCTTTGTATCATTACAGGTCTGCAGGAGATATTGGGAGAGAGTGAAGACTGCTGGTTCCAATTTCTCTTTCCGCAGCTTTGTTGTGAAGTCTCCTATTCAGTGGGAGGAAAGGGGGGTGACGGTATCCATGCAGAACCCACACACTGGAAGGATACTGCCACCTACCTCCAGCGATTCTACACCTTGCTGAAGGACCAGGTCCGGATCCTCAATGCAAATGGCTTCTGGACAGGTAAGCCGATAGTCATTTGCAGGTTAAGGAAAGACCCTTTTGTAGGGGACCTCCAACACCTGCAGACTTGCTTTTCTCTGGGACCTTCAGTGGGACACTAGGTATCTTGGTGATACCTTAGGGGCCACAGTAATCTTAGGTAAAGCTAAACCATGCATGGCGTGATGGTTCAGAAAACTTTACTCTGCACATCACGTTAGGCATCATACTGCTCAGTGTATGCAATTTATCTGTGTGAATGAAAACTGTATTGTAATGTAGTGTATTTATGCACTGCGTCACACTACAGGCTGTACTGTACCACCATTAAATAATTAGGGTTCTTTTTTTTCAACCAAAATAATGTTTGCACGTGAGATATGAACCTTAGATTATACGCTTCTTGAGGGAACATAGAGCAGGTGCATTGCCACAAAACTCAAGTGTGGATGTGTGTGTAATGTGTGTGACTAGATTAATGTCCGTCAAATTAGGGATAAAATAGCATTACATAAGGAGAACCCAAATACATTTTAAGACAAACGATAAATAGTAACCAATTTCAACAAACAAAATGGCCCCCTGCCTCCACCTGTAACTGGCTTTCACAGCAAAGAGCACATTGAAGGGCAACGCATGAACGACAAAAACAAAGAAATTCCCAGCTCAGCTCACCAGTCTGCTTACCACCCGAATTAACCTGTCTAACAGTATGCGAAAAACAGGAGTTTAGTTTGCACACATTCGCAAAACACAAGTGTATGTTGCAAGGCCACTTCATTGCACCCTTCCTTACCTGCAGTCCTTGTGAATTTATGAGAGTCTCCACATTAGAAGCACATGCATTTTAATGGATTGGGGACAGCTGGACCTAGAGGTAGCCCAATCCCTGCATGCATTTGCAGATGTGTGCTAACTAAACCCCTGTTTTTAACGCATACTATTGGACAGGTTAATTTGGTTGGTAAGCAGGCTGGTTGGTGAGTTGAGCTGGGAATTTTTCTGGTTTTATCTTCCATGTGTTGCCCTTTCATGTGCTCCTTGCTTTGAAGGCAGGGGCCATTTTGTTTGTTACTAATGTAATATTGGTGAGGGGACACACTGGACACCCTTTCTGCCATTGTGCTATATGCTGGGTGTTCAGTGTGCACCTGTGCCCTTAGGGAGGCTTGGGCTACCTCTAGGCCCACTTGCCCCCTATCTACCCATTAGCATGCATGTACTTCCGCTGTGGAGACTCTCATAAATTTACAACGGTTAGGACTGCAGATAATACAGGGTGTCATGAAGTGGCCATGCAGCTTACACATGCGTTTGCAAATGTGTGCTAACTAAAACCCCCGGATTTTAACAGTTAGACAGGTTCATTCGGTTGGTAAGCAGACTGGTTGGTGAGTTGAGCTGGGAATTTCTATTTTTTGTCTTGCATGCGTAACCCATTTCAAGTCAGTGTTTTGTAAGAAATGGTAAATGTGCAACAAACCTTCTGTGCAGCAGAACATGGTGGAGAAGGCCCACTGAGTCGTCGTGATAAGACCACCCACCATAAGTTCTTACAGAGTCTGTAGGGAAAAGCGTGAGACTGACCTGGATTTTAATTGGCCAGGAGAAGTTGCTAACATAGACATAGAAAGTGATGTTGGGATTAGTCCGGAAATTAAACTTCTCACATGAGAAACTGTCCCGATATTCTTTAATGTTAGACCGGGCCACCAGCGGGACCTCTTCCCCCGATATCGTGCCAGCTGTAAACACAGAAGCAACACAAGTTATAAACGTGACGCTATACAATATAAGAAACTGTCATGGTACAATATATTTTTTTTCAATTCTCTTTTTATTTTTATTTTATACAATGTAGGTATACAGAGATAGAAACAAAAGGAACATTCAAAATACAATGATAGTACAGACAATATATATATACTTTGCATCTTCCTCCTCAACTATATTACCATTCATATAATTAAATCGGAGGGAGATATAAACATATTTTAAACAAATTAAATTCTAGTATATACGTGTATATATCTCTTTCCCTCCCTTTTCTCTTACTTCCGCTAATTCCTTCTGCATCTCTGCAACTTTTCCTTCCCCATTTCTTTCCCCTAATTCCCTCCACCCTTCCCCTCCTCATGGCCCCTATCTTCCTCTCTCTACCTCGTGTGGACCAACGGTGCAGAGAATGAGGGAAAAAATAAATAAAAAATTATATATATATATATATATATATATATATATATATATATATATATACATACACACACACATACATACACACATACACATTGGGGAAAAACAAAACATACCTCTCCCCCCCCCCCCCCCCGCCTTTTCTTCCTCATTATAATTTCCATTCGAACTTCCTATTTTCTTTGTCCCCTTATCTTTCTCATTCCTACTCCCCTATTAGGTTTTTACCTTCCTCTGATTTTATAAATGACTCCCACTGTGTCCATATCCTTTTTATTTGTTCTTTGTCTATCGTCATTGGCAAGAGTTTCTCCATTATTCCTATTTTCCTTACTTTTTTAAGCCACGTTGAAATTGAAGGTACTTTAGGGTCTTTCCAATTTATTGCGATACAGCTTTTGGCTGCATTCAGCATATGACATGTTACTGACTTCATATATCTTTTTGGTGGAATTTGTATACGATTTATCAAACAAAAATCCGGGTCGTCTGGGATCTCATATTCCGTAAGTAAACGGGTAATTCTCTGGACTGTTTGCCAAAATTGTCTTATTACTGGGCAACTCCAAAATATGTGTAACATTGTCCCTTTCTCCCCACAACCTCTCCAACATCTATCCGAGACTTCTGAAAAAAAAATATTCAAACATGCTGGCGTATAATACCACCGTGTTAATATTTTGTAATTTAACTCTTGAATTTTCGTACACCTTGAAGATTTTAACGTCAAGTCTATAATGTTCTGGCATTGTACTGGGGTACAATATTTTAAAGTAGCTTTAATTTTTCAATATAAGAAACCATCATGGCTTCATATGCTATATGTAACTTTAACACAAGTTAGGAAGCCGTTTTCCATTCTGAGTTGATGCTTAAAGTGGTTGTAAACCCTTATTTGCGACTTCTACATATAGGCAAGCCTAGAATAAGGCTTACCTATAGGTAGTGAAAATATCTCTTAAATGTGCGCTG
Source organism: Rana kukunoris (assembly GCA_029574335.1). Lineage (NCBI taxonomy): Eukaryota > Metazoa > Chordata > Amphibia > Anura > Ranidae > Rana > Rana kukunoris. The sequence goes on along the minus strand of CM056056.1, from coordinate 23,870,847 downwards.
TTTAGGATATATTTCACTTGTAGTCTGCCGAAAATGTTAACGCGGGGGAAGAAACAAAACAAAGTGCCGTTTCTTCCCTAGCCTGTGCCATTAATGCCCAGATTGTGAGGGTTCCCAACTCACCATCCCCAAGCATCAGTGTGAAAAACTGAGCCAGCACAAGAGGAAGCAGAGTCGATGCTTGCTGTATACTGCCGACTCCTGTCACATGGGCAGGGCAAAGGGGTGGAGTCAGCATGAGGGGCGGCAAAATTAGGTTTCGCCTAGGGTGTCAAAAAAAGTAAGAAACTATAACAAGATTACAAAAAATGTTTTCTTAAAAATGATGGTTGCACTGATTCCGATACTAAGCATTTGCACGAGTATTGATACTCTGCAAATGCTCTGATAATCGGAAATCAATACTTTCAGGCTTGTTTATTTAACCACTTGACCACTGGGCACTTAAACCCCCTTCCTGACCAGACCAATTTTCAGCTTTCGGTGCTCTCACAATTTTTTTTAACAGAAAAGAGTTTTATTAGACAAATCAGCATTACAATACAAATACGGTACAGAAGTTACAGCAACGTAGAAATCAGAGCGTCAGAAGTGTACATCACATCCAGGGGCACAACCCAAGCAATGAAGATCGGGTAAATGTCAAACATATATAAGAAGTATATCTTATCAATAATACTTTGGCCGCCTCAAACAACAGCGTCAAGGGAGGGGGGACAAAAACAACAACCGTCGGGGGAGGGCCAGCTGTCCTGGTCATTCAGTCTGGAGGGGGGTCAGGGGCATCGCGGGTCTCCGTCCAGGCAGACCAGATTTTGTCAAACTTCCCCGGGCATTGTCTATTCTCATAAGTCAACCTGTACAGGGGCAGGACCGAGTCTACCGAGCGCTGCCAAGAAGCACAGGCGGGGGGGTCCTCAGATTTCCATTTCAACAGAATCTCTCGCCTAGCATAAAATAGGGAAAAGGTCAGGCATAGCTTATCGTATCTGTCGCCCTCCACATCCTCCAGATGGCTCAGTAACAGAACTGTCGGGTCGACCGGGACAATCGTCCTGCTCACATCAGACAGCCTGGAGGCAACCGCCGTCCAGTACGGTCGGAGCTTCGGACACGACCAGACCATGTGCCAGAACGTACCTATGTCCTGTTTACACCTTTGGCAGTTAGGATCCCGTAGCGGGTATATACGGGCCAGCCTCTCCGGGGTATAGTAGGTCCTGTGGAGAAATTTGAACTGTATAAACCTGTCTTTCGCAGCAATCAGAGAGGGAATGTACGAGGAGATGCAATCCTCCCACCCCTCTTCGTCCAAGGACGGTATATCGGCCCTCCATTTATCCCAGGATTTGGTAAGTTTGGTGTCATACGCAACAGTGAGATATAGGTATAGGGACGAGAGAGGGCGGTCCATTACACTAGAGGCCAAGAGTCGCTCTATGGAGTCAGACTCCAGAGTTAGGGGTTCGGGAAATTGGGCCTCAAAAGCATGTTTGAGCTGCCAGTACCGGAATTGAAAAGAGACAGGCAAGGAGTACGTCCGACGCATCGTCTGGAAGGGCATAAGTCTACCCTCGAGGACTATATGGCGCAAAGTGACGATGCCCTTCTTTGCCCACAGGGAGGGGTCCGGAATGTTATTCAGGTGGGGCAACATAGGGTTACCCCATAGGGGCATATGCGGTGTCATGTGGGCTGGCCTCCTGTATATGGTTCGGGCCTCCTGCCAAACCTTAACTGTGGTCCGCATAAGGGCCGTCATAGAGGGGGCCGCTCTTAGGCCTCGGAACGGCAGGTTACTCAGGGCTGCATAGGAGCCCAGGATAGCCGCCTCCAGGGTGACCGCCGGGTTTTGTCTGGGCTGGGAGAACCACCACCGGACTGTAACCAGCACTGCTGCCCAGTAATAGAGCAAAAAGTTTGGGAGCGCCAGGCCCCCACCAGACAGGGGGAGATACAGAATCTGTCTCGCCACCCTAGGGGGCCTCCCAGCCCACACAAAGGATATAAGCAGGCCCTCCAGTCTCCGAAAGAATGCCCTAGGAATATGCGAAGGGGTATTACGGAAAAAATATAAGAACTTTGGAAGGAAAATCATTTTTAGAAGATTAACCCTCCCCACTGGCGTTAGGGGAAGAGTACGCCACGCCGCACATTTGGCCGCCAGCTGGGTCATAAGTGGTTGAATGTTCCTATTCACATAGTCACCTGTCCTACCACAAATCTTAATGCCCAGGTAGGTAAACTCCTCCACCCACTGAAGCGGTGTGTGTGTCGGGGTTCGCAAGACCGAGGAGTGTAGTGGGAACAGAACCGATTTGTCCCAGTTAATGCGGATGCCCGAATACCGGCCGAACTGGTTGAAGAGATCCAAGGCTACTCGCAAAGAGGAGGAGGGGTCCGCCAAGTAGAGCAGGGCATCATCCGCATACAAAGATAGCTTCTCTTCAATCGGGCCTATCTGCAGTCCCTGAACCCTCGTCTCTGCTCTCAACAATATGGCAAGGGGTTCTAAGGCTAGGGCAAACAAACCCGGTGAGAGGGGACACCCCTGCCGCGTGCCACGACCAAGGTGAAATACCTCAGACAGGCAACCGTTAGTTCTAATTCTAGCTGATGGACAGGTGTATAGCATGCGTACCCATTTTGTGAAGACCGGGCCAAACCCGAAACTAGAGAGCACCTCCCACAGGTAGCCCCACTCGACAGAGTCAAAAGCTTTCTCCGCGTCGAGTGAGGCCACCACTCCCGCCGACCCACCCCCGGCCCTATCAATATGGGTAAGGAGGCGCCTGATATTGATATCCGTACCCCTACCCGGCATAAAGCCTGTCTGGTCCGGATGTACCAGAGCAGTTATGACCGAGTTCAGCCTATTAGCAAGGATTTTGGCCAGGAGTTTTGCGTCCACATTTAGCAGAGAAATGGGACGATATGAGGAGCATAGGGTAGGATCCCTCCCCGGTTTGGGTATTACCACTATAACCGCCTCTCTCATGGTGTCAGGGAGCCTCCCCATTCACAACGATTCAGCAAAAAGGGAGTGAAAGCGAACCACGAGGTCCTCAGCATAATGTTTGTAGAACTCCACAGGGAGTCCGTCAGGCCCCGGCGTTTTACCCGCTTGCATGGATTTAAGGGCCCGTTGGATCTCCGTCACCGTGATGGGAGCATCGAGCTGTGCACGATACGTCGGTGTCAGAACCGGTATGTCAATGCCCTCCAGGTAGGTCCGGAGATCCGGAGCCTCATAATCCACCCGTGAACTGTAAAGGAGTCTATAATAGTTAGCGAAACACGTATTGATTCCCTCCGGGGAACAGACCAGTTCCCCCGTGGGGCCCGTAATACTCGGGACACACATCCCCCCCGCCTGTTCCCTAGAAAGCCAGGCCAGCATTCTCCCAGCCCTCTCTCCCTGCTCAAAGATCCGCTGGGACTGAGCAAGTAGTTTCTTCTGTGTAAGGGCAGTACGGAGATTAAGGACCTCCCCAGTCAGGAGCTGCAGTTGGGCATAGTGCTGGGGATCTCGAGATCTAAAATAAGTTTCCTCCGCCTTGGCTGCCTCTCTCTCAGCCCTCACTAGCTCCGCCCTACGCCCCCTACGAACCTTGGCAATAATGGTCTGGTAGTGTCCTCTCGTGGAGGCTTTAAAGGCATCCCACACAATAGCGGCATCCACCGTGCCAGCATTAACTGCCCAATATCCCGCCAGCTGAGCCTGAAACTGAGCATCCACTTCAGTGTCTGTAACCCAGAACCTAGACAGTCTCCACAGTCGAGCAGCAGGGCCTACCGAAAGATCAAGGGTCAGGAGCATCGGAGCATGGTCAGAAATTCCCCGGGGCAGTATACGTATGTCAGTGACTCTCGGCAGGACCGGGCCCCCCGCATAAACCAAATCAATGCGGGAGAACGTCTTGTGGGAGGCTGAGTGGCACGTGTAGGCCCGAGCCTGAGGGTGTTTCCACCTCCATACATCTGTCAATCCATAGGTGTCAGCCCAGTCAGCTAGGCCAGAGCTGGGATACCCCACAGATGTCAGCCGATCCATGCCCGAGTCAGGGACCAGGTTGAAGTCACCTAAAATCACAGTATTGTCAGAGGCAAACTCCGCCATCTTACTAGTCACCTGGTTCAATATCGAAAAAGAGGCCGGCGGGGGCAGGTACAGGCCCACAATAGTCCAGGTTAAAGAGTAAATCACAGCATGAATAATAACATACCTACCGTCCGGGTCAAGGGCCAGATCCAGGAGCCGAAACGGGAGGGACTTGAGAACCAGGACACTAACCCCTCTAGCAAAACTAGAATACGTGGAATGATAGTGATGGCCCACCCACGGTTTTTTAAGAGCTAAAATCCTGCTCCCCATAAGGTGTGTTTCTTGCAGGATGCAAATGTGGGGGTTGTAGGACCTAATAAACTGGAACACCAAGGAACGCTTGGTTGGTGAGTTCAGACCCCTGGTGTTCCATGACAAGATATTAACTGCAGACATAACCTATGAGGGTAGCAGGGACTCCAGGATGACAACCCTTCCCGGTCTCCGGATTCGGCCTCCAGACCCAGGACGCACACATCTGAGAACCAAGTAATGCTGAAATATCAATCATTTGCATAACAAACAAAAACAGTAGAACATAAAAACCCAACAAAAAACCCCGGAACAGAAGAAGAAAAAAAAAAGGAAAAAAGGCCCAAGTAGGGCAACAGTCCCCGCCCCCCACCCCACCCACCCCCTTAAAACTGAGGAGGGTATACATCCCAAACAGTTTCAGCTCGCCGGCTGCAAAAATGGGGGTTCCGTGCAAGAGGTGAACTCAGCCCCCCAGATATTTCCAGGGGGGGGCCGAGCAACAGTCTGAGCAGCTAAGTGTGAGGCATCCGCTGGCAATGCAACAAGCTGCAAGGGACAGGAGTCCAAAAGCAGAAGAGCCAACAGGAATGCGTCCCAGCAGTAAAAATCAATCCTGTAGCGGGCGGGCATACAAGGTATTACCCTCCAGCGCCACATAAAAGGTGAAACAAAAAGAGGCGGCATGCCGCATTGATCTCCTGGCTATGTCCCTGCCAGGGGCGCTAACTTGGGCCTCCACATCTGCGTGGGCCAACTGCCACCATAAGAGCAGTGCACACCATGGTTACAAAACAAGGCACAACAGGTGCAATAAAGGATGTGGGTGCTCTAACCGTGGACCGCCCGTTTCCGGGCCAAGTTCGGAGCAGTGAAGGTGTCATGAGCTACTTACTATGCGGCCGATCAATGGGCCTGCGGCAACGAGTCCAGCCAGGTGGACACCTCCCTGGGGTTGTTGAAGAATCGGGTTGTCTCTCCGTCCTGGACCCGCAGACGGGCCGGGAAGAGGACGCTGTAGCGGATGCTGCGTGCCCTCAGTGCCGCTTTAACATGGTCAAACGATTTCCTAAGCTTCTGGGTTTCCACCGAATAGTCAGGGAAAATCATCAATTTTGTATTCTGGTAGCGCAGGTCGCCCACAAGCCTGGAGGCGCGGAGAATTTCGTCTCTGTCCCGGAAGTTGAGCAGACGGAGAATGAAGGTTCGCGGTGGGGTCCCAGGAGGTCCCGGCTTGGGTGGAATGCGGTGCGCCCTCTCCACTACATAATGGGGCGACATACGAGCATCAGGAAGGAGGTCGCGCAACATACCCTCCACAAAGCCAGTGGGGTCATTCCCCTCTGCTCCCTCGGGAAGGCCGACAATACGAAGGTTGTTGCGCCGATTTCTATTTTCAGCATCTTCAGCTCTATACTCCAGGGCTTTTACTTTGGTGTGAAGTGTGCGGAGTGTAGCGCTATGCTCTGCGACTGTGTCTTCAGTGTTGCTTACTCTTTGCTCAGTCTCCACGACTCTGGTCCTGAGCTTGTCCATGTCTTGGCGGATAAGGCCCATGTCCAACTGCACGGCTTCCATTTTCGCTGTCAACGTGGACTGGCAAGTAGCTATGGCCGCCATGACGTCCGCCAGCCAGGGGGGTCGGGATTCAGCCGACTCCATGGGACCCGTCTGGGACGCCCTGTGAGAGCTTCGGGTAGTACGGACCTGCGCCGGGGGATCAGCGGGTGTCTGGGGGGGGTCCGGCAGTGGCTGGAGGGGGTCCGGCAGTGGCGGAAAGATCAGTCTTTTGCCCCCTGCGCCGAACTTTGCGCCCGATTTGCGGCGCCTCATCCAGGGGTCGCACCGCAACAGGTGTGTATTACTCCAGGTGAGGGGGGGGGGGAAGAACTGCAATGATGGGGGAGTCAGTCTCTAGCCCCCCTCACCGAGTCAGGTGTCCAGGCCTCTGTGCCCCAGCCAGGTACGTTAGAGTCCGTGTGAGGGGCTGTGCACACTGAGGGCAGCGTGCACACTGAGGGCAACGTGGAGGGCCCCACTGGCAGGAACCACAGTCCGATAGGAGGGTCTCTAGAGGGATGGGGGGTCAGTCCGTCCTACCTCCTCTCACCAGGCACTGCAGGGTGGCTACGCAGGTCAGAGCTCCAGGGTCCTTCAGGAAAAGGCCAGCCGAGACTGCTCCAGCCCCGCTCCCCGTCCGGAGCCCGGAGACTGCCAGGAAAGGCCGCGGCTGCGGCCTAGGTGCACGAGGCGGTCGGGCGTGTGCCTGGAGAAGAGCCGGCGGCCGCCGGTATCACAGCTTCTCTCCCTCTGTCCGGGTGTCAAGTCTCCCCCCTCTCTCGTAGGGGCCGCAGCGCGCCCAATCCACCGCCCGGAGCCTCGGGTGTAGCCAGGAAAGGCCGCGGACGCACGATGCGGCCAGGAGTGCCTGAGGAAGAGCCGGCAGCCGCCGGTAATTCAGCGTCTCTCCCCACCGTCCGGATGCACTCCCTCCTCTCCTGCAGGGGTTACCGGGCAGCCAATCCTCAAACCAGAGAGCAGGGATCCGCCAGGAGAGGCCGCGGCTGCGGCCTAGCTGCACAAGGGTGCTGGGATGAGTGCCCAAAACCGCGCTGGCGAGTGGATGAACAGCCGCACTCCCCGCCCGCTATGTCCACTCACTGACCCGGCCTGCACCGGTGAGTAAGACGGCGTAAATAGCCCAGGATCCGGATCATGGGTCGAAATTCAGCGGAGCTCTCTGAAAAAGCAGCCGCTCACAGCACCATCTTGGCCACGCCCCCGGTGCTCTCACAATTTGAATGACAATTACTCAGTCATCCAACATTGTACCCATTTCAAAATTTTTGTCCTTTTTTTCACACAAATAGAGCTTTCTTTTGGTGGTATTTGATCACCTCTGGGTTTTTTATTTTTTGCGCTATAAAAGAAAAACGACTGAAAATTCTGTAAAAAAAAAAAAATCTTGTTTCTGTCATATTAGCGGGATATTTCTCACACACAGCATATGCATACCACAAATGACACCCCAAAACACATTCTGCTATTCCTCCCGAGTATGGCGATACCCCATGTGTGGGACTTTTACACAGCGTGGCCACATACAGAGGCCCAACATGCAGGGAACGCCATCAGGAGTTCTGGAACACCCAGACCAATTCTGACATTTCTCTCCTACATGGAAAAATCATCATTTATTTGCTAGAAAATTACATAGAACCCCAAAACATTATTTATGCTTTTTTAGCAAAGACCCTAGAGAATACAATGGCGGCCGTTACAACTTTTTATCTTGCCTGGTATTTCCGCAGACATTTTTGTTTTAAAAACTGTTTTGTGCTTTAAAAAAAAACAGTAAAGTTAGCCCAATTTTTTTTCATAATGTGAAAGATGAAGTTACGCCGAGTAAATAGATACCCAACATATACAGAAAAGAGGGGGGGTACACTCAGCGCAAAATGATGAGGAAAAAAGAAATATATATAAAATCAATAGTGAAAAATAACACCAAGGTTAAATTTTCTATGAATGCTAGCTGAACACAAAGAAACTTTCACAAAATTCCCAAAGTAGATACAACATAAAAATAGTGCAGCGCAAACAATGCAATGTGATGACTATAATGGTGTTACTCATACACCAAATAACATGTGTAATTAAAAAGAAAAAACAAAAACACAAACCAAATAAAAGTGATATATTACACCAATTAATAAGTGCATAAAATATCTTAATAAGTGTCCATATAATATTCTGTGCTGTAAATCCAATGATCCAATTGATCTAATAGGAATCCACCGGAGTGTGAATGAGATAAGAATTAATCCAATGGTTGTGATCAGATCCACCAAGGTGCAGACTGAATAAGATAATAAACAGAGCTCCCACCACCAAATGGATATTCTACTATTACCTCCAAGGACGACCACTGTTTTACCAGATGGTCATACTGCGCATGAATATCCAACAGGAAGCCCGGGGCAAGGATGTTATGAAGTCCTCATATGTCAAACATGGTGGTGTCAAAACAAAGAGAGAGGAGACAAACATCTAAGAGCTTCCGTAGGTACCAGGGATTTATTGCAACATAAAAAGTACAGTTTACTCACATTTGGTGAGGAAATATCAGGCATCAACGAAATCAAAACGGGACCAAACGAGAAGATTAATACAGGATAAGGTTCAGACCATGAACGAGCGACTGTGCAGGTAATTGCTGTCCCCGGACGCGTTGCGTAAAAATTTACTTCTTCAGCAGGGCAGGAATTCAAACAATCGCGCGCCATCTTAAATACGCCGCTTGACCCGGAAAGAGAACGTCGCATGGGACGCAGTGACGTGCAGGGTTCAACCCAGCGTCATATGGGGTGCTAGTGGCTTCAAAACGTGATGACGCGGTACGGCACGTATCCGCGTCATCTTCCGTTGTAACAACTTTATTATCCCGCAGGTGCTAATAGCTTCAAAACGTGGTGACGCGGTACGGCACGTATCTGCGTCATCTCACGTTGTAACAACTTTATTGTCCCGCAGCGAGGCGGTCAGGTAAACATAAAAGAAATTATTAAGATTGTCGCCATCTAGCGGATATAAAGTGAAACACATGAAAAATAAAATATACTATAATAAAATAAAATAACAGAGCTCGGTCAGATCGGAACCTCATTAATATACATACTTAAAAATGGTATCATTTTGATGTTACATTTAATAACAATTATAAACCACAAAAGGAATGGAGAGACTACATATGAATTACATTCCATTTCCACAAATCTAAAATAAAATTAAAATAAATTAATTAAAAATTATTTAAAAAACATTATTTGTTAGATATAAAGCAATTTAGGTCAAATTCAACATTGAGGCCTTCGGGAGTGAGCACTTTGGTCTCATATATCCAGAAGGACTCTCTTTTGCTAATTTGACGGATATAATTTCCACCCCTCCAGTGCTTATCCACCCTTTCAAGACCCCAAAATTTCAAGCATCTGGGATTCCTATTGTGATATTGACGGAAATGCTTGGAAACACTATGGGACCGTTTTCCCAACGTGATATTACTTACGTGTTCTCCTACACGGACCGATAAGGCACGTGATGTGCGGCCTACATACTGGAATCCGCAATCACATTCCAGCATGTAGACTACACCAACTGTTTGACAAGTAATGAGATTTTTAATGATGTAGCTTTTACCCGTGGAGAAGGAAGTAAAGTTTTTACGCTTCTTCACATTGTGTTTACACTGTTTACAAGCTGAACATCTACCACACGCATAAAAGCCTGAAAGAAAAGAAAAGATTCTGTTTTCTTTGAAGGCCGGTGGGTCAATGACTCCAGGGGCTACTACATCCCTTACAGTAGGGGCTTTTTTATATATAAACCGTGGACGTGGAGGGAGAAGAGGCCCCAGGGTTTTATCCTTTTTTAAAACCTCCCAATGTTTGGTGACAATCTTCTCAAATTGTCTATATTGAACATTATAGTCCAAAATAATTTTAAATTCAAAATTCTCTACTTTATTAGATTTTAACGAATCAGCTACTAGGTCAGCTCTATTCAAATTGCCCACTCGTGCTAATTCATTGGAGATGACATCTCGATCATATCCTTTTTGATGGAATTTACCCATTAAATTTTTTGATTGAGAAAAAAATTCTGTATCGGACGTGCAATTTCGCCTGAGACGAATGAATTGCCCCCTTGGGATGTTGCACAGCCAATTTTTGTGGTGACAGCTGTCCAGGGGTATGAAGCCATTCCTGTCGGAAGGCTTAAAGTAATTGCGGGTATTGAAGGATTCTCCAACTTTGTAAATCTCAAGATCTAGGAAGGATATTTTCTCTACATCCATATTCCAAGTGAGAGTGATGTTATGAGAATTATTGTTTAGATTCGACATAAAATGTTCCAAACTAGATAAATCGCCTTCCCAAATCATGAGTAGGTCATCGATGTATCTTTTATAGCATTTTAGCTGTATAGGAGGATCTTTAAAAATGGCCTCTTCTTCCCATAGTGCCATAAAAAGGTTGGCAACACTGGGGGCAAATTTAGCCCCCATTGCGACACCCATTACTTGTAAATAATAATTTCTACCGTACCAAAAATAATTTTTAGTCAGACAAAATTCCAAGCACTGAAGAAGGAACTTGTTATGCTTGGTCGACAGGTCAGATTGCGCCAAACCCCATTTGACAGCCGAGATTGCATCGGCATGTCCTATAATGGTGTATAAAGAGCTAACATCTGCCGTCACAAGGAGACTATTTGATGTACTAGTCAGGGGTTCCAGGGTTTGTATACAGTGTTTAGTATCTCTAAGGTACGATTTAGTCTTAGAGACAATAGGTTTCAGGAAGAAGTCAATGTATTGGCCCAATCTTGAAGATACAGACTCAATGCCATTGACTATAGGTCTTCCAGGTGGGTGAGTGGCATTTTTATGTACCTTTGGTAAAAAGTATACAAAAGGTGTTCTACATGCACTGGGGTCTAAAAATTCTGCCTCTTTTTTGGAAAGAATCTTTCTTTTTAGCCCCTTTTTAACTAGAACTGCTAATTCACCTTTGTACTCAAAAATCGGATCAGTTTTCAATACTTTGTAGGTGTCAGTATCACTTAAGAGGCGATTCATTTCCCCCTTATAATACTCCTTTGACATCACTACCAACCCACCCCCTTTATCCGCAGGGCGTATTACTACATCTTTTTTAGTTTCTAAAGACGCTATACCGTTTTTAACATAAAGGGGGTCTCTAATCTTTCTAATTTTCATAGACTCAAGGTCACTTAAAACCATGTTTTTGAACACATCAATGTGTTTACTGTCTATATTGGAGGGATTGAATACACTTTTGGTTTTTAAATTGGAATGTGAACCAATGGGGATCAAAGAAGACCTTTCGGCCGGTTTTGATAAAGGAAGGCGATTTATCTAGTTTGGAACATTTTATGTCGAATCTAAACAATAATTCTCATAACATCACTCTCACTTGGAATATGGATGTAGAGAAAATATCCTTCCTAGATCTTGAGATTTACAAAGTTGGAGAATCCTTCAATACCCGCAATTACTTTAAGCCTTCCGACAGGAATGGCTTCATACCCCTGGACAGCTGTCACCACAAAAATTGGCTGTGCAACATCCCAAGGGGGCAATTCATTCGTCTCAGGCGAAATTGCACGTCCGATACAGAATTTTTTTCTCAATCAAAAAATTTAATGGGTAAATTCCATCAAAAAGGATATGATCGAGATGTCATCTCCAATGAATTAGCACGAGTGGGCAATTTGAATAGAGCTGACCTAGTAGCTGATTCGTTAAAATCTAATAAAGTAGAGAATTTTGAATTTAAAATTATTTTGGACTATAATGTTCAATATAGACAATTTGAGAAGATTGTCACCAAACATTGGGAGGTTTTAAAAAAGGATAAAACCCTGGGGCCTCTTCTCCCTCCACGTCCACGGTTTATATATAAAAAAGCCCCTACTGTAAGGGATGTAGTAGCCCCTGGAGTCATTGACCCACCGGCCTTCAAAGAAAACAGAATCTTTTCTTTTCTTTCAGGCTTTTATGCGTGTGGTAGATGTTCAGCTTGTAAACAGTGTAAACACAATGTGAAGAAGCGTAAAAACTTTACTTCCTTCTCCACGGGTAAAAGCTACATCATTAAAAATCTCATTACTTGTCAAACAGTTGGTGTAGTCTACATGCTGGAATGTGATTGCGGATTCCAGTATGTAGGCCGCACATCACGTGCCTTATCGGTCCGTGTAGGAGAACACGTAAGTAATATCACGTTGGGAAAACGGTCCCATAGTGTTTCCAAGCATTTCCGTCAATATCACAATAGGAATCCCAGATGCTTGAAATTTTGGGGTCTTGAAAGGGTGGATAAGCACTGGAGGGGTGGAAATTATATCCGTCAAATTAGCAAAAGAGAGTCCTTCTGGATATATGAGACCAAAGTGCTCACTCCCGAAGGCCTCAATGTTGAATTTGACCTAAATTGCTTTATATCTAACAAATAATGTTTTTTAAATAATTTTTAATTAATTTATTTTAATTTTATTTTAGATTTGTGGAAATGGAATGTAATTCATATGTAGTCTCTCCATTCCTTTTGTGGTTTATAATTGTTATTAAATGTAACATCAAAATGATACCATTTTTAAGTATGTATATTAATGAGGTTCCGATCTGACCGAGCTCTGTTATTTTATTTTATTATAGTATATTTTATTTTTCATGTGTTTCACTTTATATCCGCTAGATGGCGACAATCTTAATAATTTCTTTTATGTTTACCTGACCGCCTCGCTGCGGGACAATAAAGTTGTTACAACGTGAGATGACGCAGATACGTGCCGTACCGCGTCACCACGTTTTGAAGCTATTAGCACCTGCGGGATAATAAAGTTGTTACAACGGAAGATGACGCGGATACGTGCCGTACCGCGTCATCACGTTTTGAAGCCACTAGCACCCCATATGACGCTGGGTTGAACCCTGCACGTCACTGCGTCCCATGCGACGTTCTCTTTCCGGGTCAAGCGGCGTATTTAAGATGGCGCGCGATTGTTTGAATTCCTGCCCTGCTGAAGAAGTAAATTTTTACGCAACGCGTCCGGGGACAGCAATTACCTGCACAGTCGCTCGTTCATGGTCTGAACCTTATCCTGTATTAATCTTCTCGTTTGGTCCCGTTTTGATTTCGTTGATGCCTGATATTTCCTCACCAAATGTGAGTAAACTGTACTTTTTATGTTGCAATAAATCCCTGGTACCTACGGAAGCTCTTAGATGTTTGTCTCCTCTCTCTTTGTTTTGACACCACCATGTTTGACATATGAGGACTTCATAACATCCTTGCCCCGGGCTTCCTGTTGGATATTCATGCGCAGTATGACCATCTGGTAAAACAGTGGTCGTCCTTGGAGGTAATAGTAGAATATCCATTTGGTGGTGGGAGCTCTGTTTATTATCTTATTCAGTCTGCACCTTGGTGGATCTGATCACAACCATTGGATTAATTCTTATCTCATTCACACTCCGGTGGATTCCTATTAGATCAATTGGATCATTGGATTTACAGCACAGAATATTATATGGACACTTATTAAGATATTTTATGCACTTATTAATTGGTGTAATATATCACTTTTATTTGGTTTGTGTTTTTGTTTTTTCTTTTTAATTACACATGTTATTTGGTGTATGAGTAACACCATTATAGTCATCACATTGCATTGTTTGCGCTGCACTATTTTTATGTTGTATCTACTTTGGGAATTTTGTGAAAGTTTCTTTGTGTTCAGCTAGCATTCATAGAAAATTTAACCTTGGTGTTATTTTTCACTATTGATTTTATATATATTTCTTTTTTCCTCATCATTTTGCGCTGAGTGTACCCCCCCTCTTTTCTGTATCTATTGCTTTTCGCTATTGTCTCTTAGCTGCATCATGGAGGTCTTCCAATATTTGGAAACCCGCGAGGTTAAACTTAGTGAGGTATTCTCAAATTCGGCACCCTCAGTTGGTCCGGATGATATCTCCTCTCTTTTTAAGAAACTTGGCTTCCTATTTGAAAAGAAAATTAAAGCCTGGTGGGATGTTACATCATTTGAACAATATATCCGGGATGGTCTCATACCGAGACGCCTTAGGTGGGATATCCCTCCTAGTGATGGTTTAGATGATGACGAATCCCTCCTAGAATGGTATAACTTTTTTAATAGAAAGGGCCAGGATTTGATGGAATTCCTGTTGTTACGCAAACAGAGGAAAATGAAAATCATTGAGACTCAAATTGCAGATATCAAAAGTAAAATGGATATTCTAAAAAATCATTCAGATTTTCCCAAATTGTCAGGAGAATTGAAAATTAAACTGGCAAAATGGGATATTGATACACAAAATAAGAAGAAGGGTAAATTCCTCAGGGATTCTGGGGATTATGCAAGAAAGGAAGTTTTCAAATGGCAAACCACAGCTAGGTCTTCTGATCATGCCTTGAAATCTTCTTCTGGTGAGAATACACTACCATTTCCAAAAACCCCTTCTTATGATGTCAATAATCAGACACCTTACTCTGACCAACAACCTAATTATCCCCCTTTTAGGAGTCGGGGGAGAGGTCGAGGCAATAGAGGGAGAGGAAATTATTCCACACTTCCACATATGACCCAATCTCAAGGGAACTTTATGCCCACTAATAACTATAGGGGCAAACCTAATCACCCACAGCCATCTAGAGGAAGTTTTTCTCAGAACAGTGGATGGGGGAGGGAAATTATTACCAGAGCTACCCTGCACCCACACAGAATCGCTTTGCACCTCTAACCAATCGTGACGAGACAGAAGGCGGTTTTTTAGGGAACCCCCCTCCACCATGGTGGGGCCCTCCTCCGACAACCCCCACTGGCAACAGAGGGAACAAAAGAAGAGAAAGAGAGGGAAACGGGCCGGACGTAGAACAGTCAAAAAGGACAAAATCCCACTAGGCACGGGTATTTATAATATCAGTGGGACTATTCTAACTGACGACGAATTGAGAATTCTGGATAAAGGACTCAAATTCGCCCCCATTAGGAATTTTAACAAGTTTCAGACTTATGTTGGTATTTCTAAATTTGTAAGAACTTTGAACATCAAAAAATATTTTTTATCAAAACCGGCCGAAAGGTCTTCTTTGATCCCCATTGGTTCACATTCCAATTTAAAAACCAAAAGTGTATTCAATCCCTCCAATATAGACAGTAAACACATTGATGTGTTCAAAAACATGGTTTTAAGTGACCTTGAGTCTATGAAAATTAGAAAGATTAGAGACCCCCTTTATGTTAAAAACGGTATAGCGTCTTTAGAAACTAAAAAAGATGTAGTAATACGCCCTGCGGATAAAGGGGGTGGGTTGGTAGTGATGTCAAAGGAGTATTATAAGGGGGAAATGAATCGCCTCTTAAGTGATACTGACACCTACAAAGTATTGAAAACTGATCCGATTTTTGAGTACAAAGGTGAATTAGCAGTTCTAGTTAAAAAGGGGCTAAAAAGAAAGATTCTTTCCAAAAAAGAGGCAGAATTTTTAGACCCCAGTGCATGTAGAACACCTTTTGTATACTTTTTACCGAAGGTACATAAAAATGCCACTCACCCACCTGGAAGACCTATAGTCAATGGCATTGAGTCTGTATCTTCAAGATTGGGCCAATACATTGACTTCTTCCTGAAACCTATTGTCTCTAAGACTAAATCGTACCTTAGAGATACTAAACACTGTATACAAACCCTGGAACCCCTGACTAGTACATCAAATAGTCTCCTTGTGACGGCAGATGTTAGCTCTTTATACACCATTATAGGACATGCCGATGCAATCTCGGCTGTCAAATGGGGTTTGGCGCAATCTGACCTGTCGACCAAGCATAACAAGTTCCTTCTTCAGTGCTTGGAATTTTGTCTGACTAAAAATTATTTTTGGTACGGTAGAAATTATTATTTACAAGTAATGGGTGTCGCAATGGGGGCTAAATTTGCCCCCAGTGTTGCCAACCTTTTTATGGCACTATGGGAAGAAGAGGCCATTTTTAAAGATCCTCCTATACAGCTAAAATGCTATAAAAGATACATCGATGACCTACTCATGATTTGGGAAGGCGATTTATCTAGTTTGGAACATTTTATGTCGAATCTAAACAATAATTCTCATAACATCACTCTCACTTGGAATATGGATGTAGAGAAAATATCCTTCCTAGATCTTGAGATTTACAAAGTTGGAGAATCCTTCAATACCCGCAATTACTTTAAGCCTTCCGACAGGAATGGCTTCATACCCCTGGACAGCTGTCACCACAAAAATTGGCTGTGCAACATCCCAAGGGGGCAATTCATTCGTCTCAGGCGAAATTGCACGTCCGATACAGAATTTTTTTCTCAATCAAAAAATTTAATGGGTAAATTCCATCAAAAAGGATATGATCGAGATGTCATCTCCAATGAATTAGCACGAGTGGGCAATTTGAATAGAGCTGACCTAGTAGCTGATTCGTTAAAATCTAATAAAGTAGAGAATTTTGAATTTAAAATTATTTTGGACTATAATGTTCAATATAGACAATTTGAGAAGATTGTCACCAAACATTGGGAGGTTTTAAAAAAGGATAAAACCCTGGGGCCTCTTCTCCCTCCACGTCCACGGTTTATATATAAAAAAGCCCCTACTGTAAGGGATGTAGTAGCCCCTGGAGTCATTGACCCACCGGCCTTCAAAGAAAACAGAATCTTTTCTTTTCTTTCAGGCTTTTATGCGTGTGGTAGATGTTCAGCTTGTAAACAGTGTAAACACAATGTGAAGAAGCGTAAAAACTTTACTTCCTTCTCCACGGGTAAAAGCTACATCATTAAAAATCTCATTACTTGTCAAACAGTTGGTGTAGTCTACATGCTGGAATGTGATTGCGGATTCCAGTATGTAGGCCGCACATCACGTGCCTTATCGGTCCGTGTAGGAGAACACGTAAGTAATATCACGTTGGGAAAACGGTCCCATAGTGTTTCCAAGCATTTCCGTCAATATCACAATAGGAATCCCAGATGCTTGAAATTTTGGGGTCTTGAAAGGGTGGATAAGCACTGGAGGGGTGGAAATTATATCCGTCAAATTAGCAAAAGAGAGTCCTTCTGGATATATGAGACCAAAGTGCTCACTCCCGAAGGCCTCAATGTTGAATTTGACCTAAATTGCTTTATATCTAACAAATAATGTTTTTTAAATAATTTTTAATTAATTTATTTTAATTTTATTTTAGATTTGTGGAAATGGAATGTAATTCATATGTAGTCTCTCCATTCCTTTTGTGGTTTATAATTGTTATTAAATGTAACATCAAAATGATACCATTTTTAAGTATGTATATTAATGAGGTTCCGATCTGACCGAGCTCTGTTATTTTATTTTATTATAGTATATTTTATTTTTCATGTGTTTCACTTTATATCCGCTAGATGGCGACAATCTTAATAATTTCTTTTATGTTTACCTGACCGCCTCGCTGCGGGACAATAAAGTTGTTACAACGTGAGATGACGCAGATACGTGCCGTACCGCGTCACCACGTTTTGAAGCTATTAGCACCTGCGGGATAATAAAGTTGTTACAACGGAAGATGACGCGGATACGTGCCGTACCGCGTCATCACGTTTTGAAGCCACTAGCACCCCATATGACGCTGGGTTGAACCCTGCACGTCACTGCGTCCCATGCGACGTTCTCTTTCCGGGTCAAGCGGCGTATTTAAGATGGCGCGCGATTGTTTGAATTCCTGCCCTGCTGAAGAAGTAAATTTTTACGCAACGCGTCCGGGGACAGCAATTACCTGCACAGTCGCTCGTTCATGGTCTGAACCTTATCCTGTATTAATCTTCTCGTTTGGTCCCGTTTTGATTTCGTTGATGCCTGATATTTCCTCACCAAATGTGAGTAAACTGTACTTTTTATGTTGCAATAAATCCCTGGTACCTACGGAAGCTCTTAGATGTTTGTCTCCTCTCTCTTTGTTTTGACACCACCATGTTTGACATATGAGGACTTCATAACATCCTTGCCCCGGGCTTCCTGTTGGATATTCATGCGCAGTATGACCATCTGGTAAAACAGTGGTCGTCCTTGGAGGTAATAGTAGAATATCCATTTGGTGGTGGGAGCTCTGTTTATTATCTTATTCAGTCTGCACCTTGGTGGATCTGATCACAACCATTGGATTAATTCTTATCTCATTCACACTCCGGTGGATTCCTATTAGATCAATTGGATCATTGGATTTACAGCACAGAATATTATATGGACACTTATTAAGATATTTTATGCACTTATTAATTGGTGTAATATATCACTTTTATTTGGTTTGTGTTTTTGTTTTTTCTTTTTAATTACACATGTTATTTGGTGTATGAGTAACACCATTATAGTCATCACATTGCATTGTTTGCGCTGCACTATTTTTATGTTGTAGATACCCAACATGTCACACCTTAAAATTGCGCACACTCATGAAATGGCGCCAAACTTCGCTACTTAAAAATCCCCATAGGTGACGCTTTAATTACTTTTATTTGTTACATGTTTTTTTTTTTTTTTTTCAAATTATTTTTATTAAGGTTTCCAAACAATACACAAAGAAAAATACACAAGACAAAACATAAGAACACAGCTCAAATGCATACATTGTAGAGATAAGAGCTCATGGTACAGTTCCCCTAAGGAAGTCATGTGACATGACGAGACGCGTAGGGATCAAGGAGCATCAGAGTCCACACGCCTGACGCAGCAAGACCCCCCTGCCGTCCGTTTGGTTTCTGTGCCCAGTTTTTATCATCCAAATGTGAATGCACCTATATGTTTTAATAAACCTGTTCCATTTTTGCGGGGCTGTACTATGGTCTTTTTTTTCTCCCATCCTATATGCTGTGTGAGGGTCCCCTCTATCTGCTCCAAGTGTCCACCCAGCTCAGACACAGAAGAAGAGGAGCCAGGTGTGCACCCAGGACTTAGGACGAACGTGGGAGATAGGCCCACCATCCATCACCTCCATGTGAGTGGATGTATGAGTGAATGATGTTGCCTGTTTAGACACTTCCATAACACCATATCCTACTTGCTTTGCATCTTCTCCATGCCTTACTGCTGAGTGCTGATGTCGTTTCTGTCCATTGAAATGTATTCCTCCTCCCCCTGCCAGAGGTGGTTTTATTTGGCTATCCGTGCCATAGCTGTGAGGTGAGGGGCTAGGGACCACCTGAGGTGTTCACTGTACCACGTCCTTTCCCGGCACCATTTCCTCCATCTTTTAGAAACTGTCTTCTGGGACATCTTTGGAACATGTCTTCTGGGACATTTGGGAAACACTTTCAGAGACTTTTTTGCATTTCTTCACTGATTTATATATTATTATTTGTATTGTTCACTGTGTTACACATTCAGGGGCGCCCCTAGCGGTAGTTCTCCCTGATTTCACATTACTTGGACCAGCACATTGTGTACATTTTACTGCTTGTGAATTTGTACTCCTTTTTTGTCACTTGCCATTGTTTAGTATTCAATATTATCTTTTGTGCTACATTTTGACGGTTTACGTATTGACACTATACTTATGTACGCTATCACTCTGTTCTAAAAACACCACCCCTCCCCCCCCCTCCCCCACTTTCACCAGTCCAGGGATTTATTCCCGTACCACCCTTGGATTTCACCCACTTTTCACAGCGCAGACACCACCCCCCTTGTTTTTACATTGCAACAGTGCGCCTCCATTGGCAGATGCGCAGGGATGGGGGGGGGGGGGGGGGGGCAGGGGTGCACCCAAACACAAACAAGACATAACCTCAGTGTGCCGGCACACTAGCTCGGCATATACCAATAACGGGACACTAGCCACTAGACAGACATAGCATTTACATTGTACTATCAGCCAGCAGTTTCGGCCTCCGCCAGCCAAGCGCGCCAAACCTTGTCGTACTTCTGTGGGCAGCCCCGATTAATGTACGTTTCCCTATACAGGGGAAGGCTTTGTTACATGTTTTTAGTTACGGAGAAGGTCTTGGGCCAAAATGATTGCTCTCGCTCTAACGTTCGCAGAGATACCTCACATGTGTAGCTTGAATACCGTTTTCATATGTGGGCGGGACTTACATATGCGTTCGCTTCTGCATGCGAGCACACGGGGACAGGGGTGCTTAAAAAAAATGTGTATTGCAGAGTATTTGGGTATTGCAGAGTATTGGGGTATTGCAGAGTATCGCGCAGGGTATTGGGGTATTGCAGAGTATCGCGCAGGGTATTGCAGAGTATTGGGGTATTGCAGAGTATTGGGGTATTGCAGAGTATTGCGCAGGGTATTGGGGTATTGCAGAGTATTGGGGTATTGCAGGGTATTGGGGTATTGCAGAGTATTGCGCAGGGTATTGCAGAGTATTGGGGTATTGCAGAGTATTGGGGGTATTGCAGAGTATTGCGCAGGGTATTGGGGTATTGCAGAGTATTGCAGAGTATTGGGGTATTGCAGAGTATTGCGCAGGGTATTGGGCTATTGCAGAGTATTGCGCAGGGTATTGGGATATTGCAGAGTATTGCGCAGGGTATTGCAGAGTATTAGGGTATTGCAGAGTATTGGGCAGGGTATTGCAGAGTATTGCGCAGGGTATTGGTGTATTGCAGAGTATTGTGCAGGGTATTGGGGTATTGCACAGGGTATTGGGGTATTGCAGAATATTGCGCAGGGTATTGGGGTATTGCAGAGTATTGCGCAGGGTATTGCAGAGTATTGGGGTATTGCAGAGTATTGCGCAGGGTATTGGGGTATTGCAGAATATTGCGCAGGGTATTGGGGTATTGCAGAGTATTGCGCAGGGTATTGCAGAGTATTGTAGTATTGCAGAGTATTGCGCAGGGTATTGGGGTATTGCAGAGTATTGCACAGGGTACTGGGGTATTGCAGGGTACTGGCGTATTGCAGAGTACTGGGGTATTGCAGAGTATTGTGCAGGGTACTGGGGTATTGCAGAATACTGGGGTATTGCAGAGTACTGGGGCAGGGATGGCTGAGCTGGGATGGATGGCTGGATCTGTGACTGCATTTGTCACAGATCCAGCCACAGCGCTGCTGCTGCCACCCGCTCCCCCCCCCCCCCTCTCCTCTCACACTGTACCGAACGGTACAGAGAGGAGAGGGAGGAACCAGCATCATCCAATGACGCCGGTTTGTTTACGGCAATTTACCCGATCCGTGATGCGCCGGGTCTTCTAGCACGGACGCGCAATCGCGGAAGTGCAGGACGACGTCCCAAGATAACTCCACCGCGCCGTAGCAGTAAAATGCCTATGGCACGGTGGGAAAGTGGTTAAGCTGTTAGTGGGATTCCTCCACTGACAGCTAAAAAAAAAAAAGAAATTATCAGTTGTTAAGGAGCAGGGCCACGCGTCCGTCCTTAAAGTCGTTGTTAAGCCACTATAATCTATTCATGCCACCCCCTCTGTTATATAACAATATACGTCCTAGGGCCTGACCTATATAAAAAAAATGCAGATTATACCCTATACCCTTCTCCTGGTGGTCACGTGACTCCTTGGCTCTCTCCTCTCCCTGGCTGATAGCTATAGCGGGAGGGGTCGAGAACCCCCAATGACATCAGCCAGGGAGGATGGGAGGAGAGAGGAGAGAGAGATGAGGAGTCACGTGAGAAGCTCCGATACAAGGTATAATCTGCATTTTTTTTTTTATATATCAGACACTAGGACACATATTGTTTTATAACTGAAGGGATGGCATGAATAGATTATAGTTTTTAAAGCAGCAAGAGGGGAAGGGGCAGGCACCATCATGAGCAGATATGCATGGAATGGGGAGAGGAGGACAGAGAAGGACGGAGCAGGGCAGCAAATGACGGAGGTATGTAAACTGACCACAGGCAGGATCAGCGAGACTTTTTTTATTGTATACAGGGGGCCCAAATTACACAGCACAAGCACTGTGCTGTGTAACATGCTTTAAAAATACAGAAGGGTAACAAACACCTCAATTTATTATTCTCATTATCTGTGTAATTATTTTCCTGCTGATTTTTGTTTGTTCATTTCTATTTTATAAGTTATTAATAATTTAAACTTTTTTTTGTTTGCCTTGTTCCTTAATATTTTTACACCTTTAGTATATATTTACACGATTCACATTTAAAAAAAGCAGTACATTTAAAAAACAAATAAACTTATTTAATTTGTAAAAAAAAAAAAATCAATGCTTTGTACCACTGTGGACAGCTGAAGAGTAAACAAAACAGTTGCAGTAGGCCCCTTTCACACGTTCGGACTGTTCTGGTCCACCTTTCATATTTGTTGGCGGACCTGAAAGGCCGCTCCATACATCTCTATGGAGTATCGGATGTCAGCGGAGACATGTCTGCTGACATCCAACCCAATCCGATCGGGTAGGATCCGTCTGTTTTCATCAGATCTCTCCATACAGTGAGCAGAGAGGGACTTGTCATCCGCTGGCTCAGCAAAGATCTGCGGAGAGATCTCCCGCTGAGCTGGCTGACTCGGTAACGGCGAGTACGAAAAATACATGGTATTGGTGCATCCATATTAAATGGTGGCAACCATACTGTAATGCCCTGTACACACGATCGGTTCATCTGATGAAAACGGTCCGATCGTGTGTGGGCCACATTGTTTTTTTTCCCCCAAAGGTGAAAAAAAAAATAGAACCGGTTTTCAAATTTTCTCATGGTTAAAAAAACGATAGAAAAAAAAGATCGTCTGTGGGGAAATCCATCGGTCAAGAATCCACACATGCTCAGAATCAAGTCGACGCATGCTCGGAAGCATTGAACTTTATTTTTCTCTGCACGTCATCGTGTTTTACGTCACCGTGTTGGACACGATCGGATTTTTAACTGATGGTGTGTAGGCAAGACTGATGAAAGTCAGCTTCATCGGATATCTGATGAAAAAATCCATTGGTCCATTTTCATCGGATGAACCAATCGTGTGTACGTGGCATAACACACATTATTCAGATTAATTATTATAGCCATTTTTTAATTGGGACCCTAGGGGGTTGATTTACTTAAACTGGAGAGTGCAAAATCTGGTGCAGCTCTGCATAGGAACCAATCAGCTTCCAGATTTTTTTTTGTCAAAGTTTAATTGAACAAGTTGAAGTTAGAAGCTGTTTGGCTACCAAGCACAGCTGCAACAGATTTTGCACTCTCCAGTTTTAGCAAATCGACCCCAAAGTGACATTAATTTAGGTTTTACTGCTACTTTAAGGTCTCAGACAATCCTAAATCACAAACATCAGCCAGTAGTAAAGTAGGAAAAGTTACGGACAAAAATTTCCTGCTCTATTTACAGAGTCTGTTGATGAAATGTATGCAGATTACATGTCGGTGGTAAATGCCTTTTTTTTTTGTCTCGGAAAGGTTGCAGCTTCTCTGTCCTTTAATCAGCAGCATCCTGCTGCTGTGTCCGATGTCGGACAGCAATCACGCGGGTCAGCAACGTCACTCCTAATGGCTGGAGTGCGATGTTCTGCGTATAAATATGGATGAAATCATTCCTGCACAATTCATTACAGAAAAACAAAAGCTGAGACGTCAAGAGAGAAAAGAAAAAATCAGAACTAAAATATGCTCCGTGCAAATGTTAAAAGGCGAAGTTTAACCTGCTTATATTTTGCTTTCCCTGGTCAGCCAGGGCCGATTCAGAAACTACGACAGCGGCAACGGGGGATTTGACACACACCCTCCAGTAACTGCAGGTGCCAGGAGTATGTTTATATCTGATAAGATGGAAGCAGTTGGGTGGCATTGCAGCTGGCCCCGATTTCTTCCACACACCCCTGTAATGGCCGCCGGGGTGCCGTTGGGTAGACATAAGGCATGTCAGAAAACTTGGTATCCTCCCCTCCCTCTTATTGACCCAGAAGGGACATGTAAAACGCCAATTTCAGGTCCACGTGTCACTTTTCCCTGCTAGTAATCAATCAGCTTTATTGGAGAGCAGGTAAGACACCAGGGGACTTTTAGACCCCTGGAGTCTCATTAAAAAGAACCTGTCACCAAAAAATCATCACAAAAGGCAATGTTTCTCAAGTCCGGTCCTCAAGTACCCCCAACAGGTTCAGGCTTTCCATTATTTTGCACAGGTGATTTGATAATTACCACAGCCGCTTCATCTAACCTGTTGGGGGTACTTGAGAAACTATGACATAGGGGACTCTACTTACCTTATGTGATTAAGAAAAAGCTATGTAAAAAAACAAAAATTAAAGTTCCACCCAAGCACTTACATTCATTACCCCCAAAAGATTGAGAGCAAACGTTCTATGCTCATTATTCATTATCGAAACTGATGACCCGTAGGGGCTTTTAAAGTGCCTGCAATGGGTGATATAAGGTACCAAATTTTTCACCATTTCACAGGTGCCTGCAATTTGAAGGTTTTACTTGTGGTATCAATTTACTCAGTGTAACCTCACCTTTTATATTTTACCAAACAATTGGGTAATTTATTGAATTCCTGTGCCCTAACATTAACTTTCCAATACTTGTTACTGAAAGTTTGCATTTCTTAAACCGCTGTGCGAATATCACGTGACATAATAAAATTTGACATACTACTGCTTTATTCTCTAAAGCAGGGGTCTCCAAACTTTCTAAACCAGGGGTGTCAAACTCAACTTCATCGTGGGATGCATCAGCATTATGATTGCCCTCAAAAGGGCCAGTTGTATCTGTAAGATTAGATGTCCAGCACATCCCCTCCCCTTTACATTAGATGTCAAGAGCCACCCCACCATCAGAAGTTGAGTCCCCCACTCTCCCTTACATCACAGTGCACCCCCTTTCCTTATGCTGCTGCTGGGAAATAGATGAATGCATTGCTTGAAAGCAGAAAGTAAGGGTCTGCAGTAGGACCAGAGGAGCAGCTGAAGGAGAGGTGTGAGGGCCACATGAAATGGCCTGGAGGCCCGCTGGCCTTGTGTTTGACACCTGCGTTCTAAACAAAGGGCCAGTTTACTGTCCTCCAGACTTTAGCGGGCCAGACTGTGGCTAGCAGGAGTAGATAATGCCTTGTGCCAAGTGGTCAGCACCCCTGTGGTTAGAAGGAAAAGGAATAGTGCCCCATCTTTGGTGTTAGTGGAAGGATTGGTGCCCAAACTTTGGTGTTAGTGGAAGGAATAGTGCCCCATCTTTGGTGTTAGTGGAAGGAATAGTGCCCCATCAATAGTGTCAGAGGAAGAATTTATGCTCCATCATCGGTGTCAGTGGGAGGAATAAAACCCTCTTCTTGGTGAGGGAGAAATAGTGTCCCAATGGTCGGATGAAGGCTGGATTTGTGCACCCTGTTTCATAAACAGTTTATCTATTTTTTTATTTAGTTTTTATCTTGTAGCGGGCAGCCAAGATCCCCCCTGACGTCACTCGGGAGAGGAGGAGGAGAAAGAGCTAGCCGATCATATGATCACTGAGAAGAGCTGTGAAATGAGGTATAGCAGGCTTTTTTTTATATATAAATCACTCACACAGGAGGACACAGGATTAGAACACAGAGGGGATGGTATGAAAATATGAAAGTAATTTGAGCAGTAAGAGTTACGAGGACGGGCACTGACACAAGCTGACGGGGGGGGGGGGGGAGCACAGAGGAGACAGATGGGAGAGCTGCAGATGACGGAGACATGTAAACTGACCACAGTGTCAGAGCCCATCAGCCATGATATACCGTGGTCAGTTTACAAAGGGGAGGGCAGAGCCAGGCAGGATCAGCCAGGTATTTTAGGTGTTACAAAGCACTGTGCTACACAACATGCTTTAAAGGAACGGGGTCTTTTTTTTTCTTTGGGCTAACAAACGCTTTAAGCAATGTTTGTGGGCACAGCTGCTTGTAGTCTCCAATAGGGGTGCATGTGACAGGGTGACAATGTAGGAGCACAACAGGGACAAAGTATTGTCACCCTATATTAGGAAACATCTAAATAGGACCTTCATCGCCATGGATTATTTTAATGAAAGCTGCAGGTTTAAACGTTATAGCTTATATAAGATTTTAGTGACTAGATTTAATACTACTTTAAAGTGATACTATAGGATCAGGTTTTTTAAATAACAAACATGTCATACTTTCCTCCACTGTGCAGTTTGTTTTGTACAGAGTGGTCCCGATCGTCCTGTTCTGGGGTCCCACGGCAGCTCCTCCCTGCAATAGATTACCCCTCCTGGGAAGCTCTCTCCCAAAGAGGTTACCGGTGGTCGCGTCATTGCATTTGATTGACAGCAGAAAGAGCCAATGGCTGCACTGCTATCAATCTATCCAATGAAGAGCTGAGAAGCAGTGGGGAGAGTGACCCACTGAAATTCGGGGCTCAGATACTAAGTAAAATGGGGGGGGGGGGGGGCAGACACAGCAAGGTGTTTTTTCACCTTAATGCATAGGATGCATTAAGGTGAAAAAAAACAAGGGCTTACAACCCCTTTAAGCCTTCCCCCCTCCATCAAAAATTAAAGCGGAAGTAAACCCATCGATTTAACAGTTTCCAAAAGCAGTTACATTTCCGGCATGCCGGAATAGCCAACTGTCACATTGGTTGTGCTCTCAACCACACTGTCAAACCATCCAATGGCTGGTGTCATAACTGATCACATGTGCAGCACCACGGCAGTTGAAGATTAAACCTAGGCCAAGATGGCAGCTTCCTTGGCTGAAAATGATAGAAGGGTTTACTTCCACTTTAAGCTTCCAGAGAAGGTAAATGCAAGCTGCATGTTGTCTCACCCTACAAAGGGACCCTGTTCACTTGTCTAGTAGGTGCATGTGCCAGTTAACATAAACCACCTGTAATCTCTGGGGGGGGGGGGGGTGTTTAGGGGCACCCGATATGAGTGTCACACATTTTTTTTCACATTATACAGCACATAATAGGAGAACTGAAAACACCCTGAGCTAAGCAGGGAGGAGCTAGGAACATAGGCGTGCGCACAGGGTGTGCCAGGTGTTCCTGGGCACACCCTAATCATGTTGTAATGTACAGATTTCCCCTGCTGCTTGGATAAAGAGAAAGAGGCAGGGGTAGCTCTGTCCTCAGTCCCTTTCCCTGTTTCAAAAGTGGGACAAAAGTTATAATTAAAAAAAACTACTGACACCAATCTTTGCCCCACTGACATTGTCCAATGCCCTACTGGCATCATCCGATGCCCTACTGACACCATCTATTGCTCTACTGCCCATATATACACACACGCATATGTGTTTGAACGTTGGGGTGCACACCCTAATGCAGTAGGCTGCGCACACCTATGGCTAGGAACTAGGGCTCAGAGCTAGCAGAGAGGTGACTCCATCTATAAAATCAGAAATTTGAATGGACTGGCTCCTCTGTGTGTAAAATACAGTACCCAGCAAATATACAAACTGTCCAATGGCAATGTCATTTCTGTAACAACCTTTTTTGGCTGCCACGGGTATTGCAGTCAGTGCTGTTTTACAGTATAAGCCCGGCGGTGTCGTACACTGTGCCAATATACAATGCAAGGCACAGATTTGCTTTTTAAATCAATATATATATTTTTTCTTTTTAGGGTTGTGACAAACTGCGACAGCTCAAAATGTCTTAATTTTATGGGTGGAAAAATTCGAACAGATGCTACATTCTATGGCCTTGCCTAAAAAGAAAAAAAAAAAAAAAAAAAACAGCGCGTCGGGGAAAATGAATGAACTAATATATTAGGAGATAAATTTCCCGATAAACAAGACCTGTTTAGTACCCTCTCTAGCGCCGACCCGTCGAAAATTTACTCCGCGTGTCAATAAAAATTCACGGCTTGGTGCGCCGGAGAGGGAATGTGCGCGGGCCGGGGGGACGGTCCGGGGAAGGAACACATTACATACCGATACATTGTGACATTTACGAGCTGCATTTAACAGCCCGGCAGTTTTGTTTGATCAGGGAGATGGATTGGTAATTACGGCGGGAGATCGCACCGCGAAGGTCTTCACATGTCTGAAGGTGGAATAATTGTATTCATTTGCTAAGTCACTGAGCCACATTGGTAATTGTTTTTGATCTGTACACAAAGGAACGCTCCGGCCAATGGGAAAATTTCACTTTTAACCACTTCAGCTCTCACACCTGTACACTTTCTATGAATTGGAGCATATTTTCCATGGGCCCTTTTTATTTGGTAATAACTTTGTCATGACTTGTTTGTTACCCCCAACATTTTATATTCCCGATGTGTGCATACTGTACCATGTACTTGTCCGAGGCAGTATCCTGTTCTCTTTGTATTGCTTCCTTTATGTAAAATCCCTGGTGTTCCTGCCAGTCCCTCTGCTTTCCTATTAAAAACTGACCACACTAAGCCGGAGAGCACACCACGGTCAGTTCTCTAGCTATGATGAGAATTCAGCTTGCTCTCCTGACACCCCCCACTGCACAGCCATTCACTGGGAAGCTCAGTGTGCTGTGGCTTCTCCTCCCCCAGCTCTTGGAGAGGGAATGTGATCACCTATAAAAAAGGGGATTTATAATGTTTTTTTATATCTATATAAAAATGTTTTGCATTTCATTTTTTTTTTTTAACCGAGTGGGTTGTTTTTCAAGGTGATCGTTTACAATCACTTTACAATAACAAATAAAATAAAAAAATATATAGAATGCTTTCTTGCTAAAATTGTTTCAAGAGGCAGGACAGTGACGTCACAATCTTAAACTTATCCAATCAGAGAATGCTTTGCGTTTATGGAGAAAAAAGTATTCTGTGAATGGCACCCATTCCAAGTAAGTGACCACCTGTGGTTACTATGCAGCAGGGCAGCTGCTAATTGGCACAGGACCCGGAAGACAGCAGTAATCACTGTACGAATGCAGACTACTACAAGACCACACCTAATCCCTGCCCAAATCATGCCGCCTTATACCCTGGAAGTTGGTTTGTTTCTATGCAGAGCTGCACCATATTTTGCACTCTACAGTTTAAAGGGGTTGTAAAGGATGTGTTCACTTTAATTCACCCTATGCATTAAAGCGGGATTCCACACGCATTTTTTTTTTTTATAGTCAGCAGCAGCAGTGTAGCTGCTGACTTTTAATAAGGACACTTACCTGTCCTAGGCACCAGCGATGATGGTCCCCCCGACGGCGGTCGCTCGCTCCTGGCACCTCCACCCTGACTAAGGGAAACAGGCAGTGAAGACACCGCGACACAGGACGAAGAAGAAGAGGACCGCGGTGGAGCAAGAGGCAAAAGAGCTGCTTCCGCATGGCAACAGCCCTTTCTGGCGAGTATAATTATAATTTTTTTCAATTTATTTTATTTTATTTTTTGGTAAAAAAAAAAATATCTGGGGGGAACTCCACTTTAAAAAGATGAAAAAACACCTGGCAAACACGGGCCCCCCAGCCCCCCGTTTATCTGCTCGGCGCGACCCCGGCGTGATCTTCCCCATGGAGTCTCGCCATTGATTGCAGTGCAGCCATTGGCTCCCGCTGCTGTCAATCAAATCCAATGACGTGCCCGTCGGGGGGGGGGGGGAGTCATACACTCAGCGGCTATGTACGCTGAGTGTATGACTGAACCTTTACATCCACTTTAAGTAAATCAACCCCTTCTTCGGAGTGAATGCAAGGTAATCCCTCTTTGGACAACGTAAAGATCATGACATCACCAACCCACCTCTCCACCTTGTCCACACATAGAACACTTTGCATCCAATGAAAAAACACAACACAATTTGTGAATGGCGCCCTTGACGAGTGGTCAAACTCCTGTGTTCACAATGCAGCAGGGTAGTCCGATTGGCATGGAAATGAGAAGCTAGTACTAGTGGTATCTACTACAGGGATCTCACATGTATGGTATATGTATAGTTACATTGGTCCAAGCTGGCCCACTGTAAGTACGTAAAAAAATGCCATAGCTGAAATTCAGCTTTAAACTCAATGCAAGAACTTAATAGCTCCGATGTTGGCATTCCTATGAGGAAGCTGAATCTATTTCACCATATACTGAACTCCACCCCCACTCCCCCCTCCAGTATCCTCACCTTCTGAAAGATGTGGAATCTGAGGCTGTGCAAAAGCAGTCAGCGTTTTCCAACCTCTGTAGTTCTAGAATAGCGGACTGCACTGAGAAACGGGGATTAGAGGTCAGCTAAAGTCCGAGTATAGCTGGCCAATCAAAAGCTTGAACAAATATACTAATAGTTAAAGTGTAACTACGGGCAGAATCAGAAATTACACATTGGATGCAATCTGTCGGGAACAATAATAGTAAAACGGTCTGCTCCGGTATAAAGTATTTTCCTGCATCAGCAGCTGGCAAAAGAACCATATATGTAGTCCTTATATACAATATTCAGCAAATCTCAGCACTGCGAGGGAGTAATTTGCGCCACTCACCAAGTCTACTGACCCCAATCTGTAAGAGGTCAACACAAGCTTATGCCTGGTACACATTACAAGTTTTATTTTCGTTCAACCAAAAACAAAAACTGACAGCTCTGGCTGGAGCCACTCTACTAAACATCCAAAGTCAGTACGGCGACCCCCCCCCCTACCCTCTAAGCTGATGTGTTCTGACAGGGGGTGGCCCCTCCGCCAAATCACTCCGATCAGCTTTCTCTGCCATTAGCTGAGAGCGCTGATCGGGAATCGGTTGGCTGCTGGTTTTCCAGCATGCTTTTCCGACAGAAGCCAGCCAGACAGACCACAGGCAGAATGTTTTTTATTGTCTATGGGGCTTTAGAGATCAACTCATTCTGCACTATCAGTTTCTGTTGTGCCATTGTCTTTTTTGGAGATCATGTACACAAACCATCGCCAATGGTGAATGCAAGCTACAAAGGGACCCTGTTCACTTGTCTAGTAGGTGCACATGCCAGTTAACATAAACCAACTGTAGGGGGGGGGGTGCAACTAATATGAACGTCACACATTTTTTTTCTAGATGTGCGAAGCTGGTAGAGACACCCCCAAAAAGACTTGCAGCTGCAATTGCAGAGAAAGGGGGTTCTACAAAGTATTGACTCAGGGGGGCTGAATACAAATGCACGGTGAAGATGGTGACGATTCTGTAAAGCTACATAAGGGAATATAAAATTGTGTGAATAAGCCTATACAATGATCACAAGCTAAAACTGAATATTCAGGTACTCTGACACAAGCCACGTTATCTTTAAAACCTAATTAAAAGTTCTGCAAACTCTTCCTGCAATGTGACTTCCAGAAAGCGTTTTTCCTTTCCTGTGATTCAGATCTCATCAGGGTCCCCAATGGAAGGCTTCTTTATCTTTGAAAATTCAACTTTTATCCAAGTTCATTAATATATGTAAATATATTTGTAATGCCACAAGCTCTCTGCTTTCCTGCCGGCAGATGGAAAAACAATGGCGAGATTTTTGCTTGCTCTCATTTACAATAAGTCCCACCGGCTCTGAGTCCGCTTGGTGACGTCTCTTTCTAAAACCTTCAGTGCAGAAAGGGAAAAAAATAAATAAAAAGGTTCCAGATAAAGACCCTTCCATCCCTTGAGACCGGGGTGCTGTAAAGGGGGCGACACACACCCCAGAGAAGTCACGCTTGAAAAGGTTCTATCTACCCCTGCAGGATCACTCCTATTGTCTCTCATCAATGTTAAGGTTAATAATTAAAAGTGAATTTGAAATCTTTGTCTCTGGCTGGTGAGAAGCAATTTATCTTAATTAAATCACAACATTTCATAACGCTGCCATTTTCTCTCAGCTTTTGAATATGACAATGCCGTTTGCCACCAAAGTCATTTTAATTGAATAAGGAGAAAACTTAACATGTTAATGAAGCTTTATTCAAAGAGTAAATTATCTCCACTATGAGTAATATCATTAAAGGAAGACAAGCAACAATGCCGAGAATAGGAGATGAGCAACAATACAAAGTTTAGAGAGAAGAATAAGAATTCAGATTGTCTTGCAATGACAAGTTGGTGGCAAGTGGAACTTTTATCAACAAAAGAAAGGATAAAGGGTCAGTCCACCCAGCACTGATGATGTCTCCGTGTTTCGTAGATGTGATGAGATTGAAATCACCTGATGGTTTCCTATATTTCTTAAGCCTGGTACACACCAAGTTTATTTTTCTCAACCCAGTGGGGTGAATTAAAAAAAAATGGCAGCTTGATTCACTAACACAAGCGATGTTAGTATGGCTATCCACCCCACTGTGCTATTGCGTTCTGACAAGGAGACAGCCCCCTGACAGCACACACAGGTCAGCACCCACAGCCACTGGCTGCCAGCACTGATCGGATGCCGATCGGTTGCTGGTAGGCAGCCTTCCATCACAGGGCAATGTGCAGAATGGATGTCCTTTATCCATGATTACCCATTTTGTAACATCATATATATATATATATATATATATATTTTTTTTTTTTTTTCCGCATGACATCCCCCGTGCACATCACGACCAGGCGTCGGGACATCTAGTTTTTATAGATTAAGTGTTGTCATGTTACGTGTGTCTCTCTCTGATGTTTACAAGATATGCACTGCACAATTGTGTTGTTGGGTTAAATTATGATCATGCAAAAACTCAACACTTGAAATTGAGTATTGCACTCCATTGATTTTATTGCTTGATATCAATACATTTTTTTTTGGAATATATACCCCTTTGACATTGTCCTTTGTTACCAATGTAACCTCTTTGTTCACCAAGTGATCCTCACTGGGTTTGCTTTAAAAACCAGGAACATCCACATGCAGGAGGAAAAGATATGGCAACTTAAAAGTTATTTATACTTCCCAGTAGGGATGAGCTCCGGCGTGTTCGTACACTCCACGTGCAGAGCCCGCCAGGAGTTGGCAAAGCGCTGCGCTAATCACAGGCAGGGAGACATTGCGTGGCTGCAGAAATGTATCCCTGCGATCAGTGCAGCGCCGTGCCGACTTCCTAGCGGGTTCTGCACGTGGAGTGTGCAAACACGCCGGAACTCATTCCTACTTCCCAGGAAACATCTCTTGCACGTTGAAAAGCTAAACACACGAGTGCCGGTGTGAATTAAGCCTTAGGGATTCTGACACTGAGATATGCAACTTTGAATTTTACAACTTACAATTGCTATGCTGCAGGACCCTAAGAAAATGATGAATTCAGGTATAAATGCCCACATACAGTATGAATTTCCACAACACATCATAATGCTAATGCCTCATTCACATGGGCATACAGTGTACATCAGTGCGAAGGCCGTGTTTGCCCCCATGGGAATGTACAGATATTCTGTGCATTCCCATGCAGGCAGTCTCATTCATGTCAATTGTTCCACAGATGCAGCTGTTGCTCCATATTTGACAGTTCTGTGGGTGCATGGTCCCACATGCAGACAGTGTCTGTTCAGAGCCACATGGCTATCAAACTGGGAAAAACAGCTGAGTGTCAACTGACAAGAATGGGACTGCCTGCACAGGGATGCATGAAACACCTGTGTATCGCCATGTGAGCAAACACGGCCTTTACACGGGTGTACGCTTCAGAGCACCCACCTGAATGTGGCCTGGCTGTTGACTCTTAAATTTCACCATCTAAACATAACCTCTACCTGTAATGTTTAAGTGGTGGGCCTGGATGATTCCTGCTACTGCCTCTACCATCCTCTGGTCTGACAAGCTCTCACCACCTTCATTAGTAAATGGTTACCCTCAAGTATTAATAGATTACTGCTCAGAGAAATGTTTATATGAACACCTACAGCAGCTGATCTGCAGCATGACATCAGTGTTGTTGGTTTCAATATTCTATTGGAAAATTCACATCACATCAGTATCTAGACTTGTGATCCGCTTAGGCCGCGTACACACGATCAGTCCAACCCGATGAGAATGGTCCGACGGACCGTTTTCATCGGGTCACCGCTGAAGTGGCCTGATGGTCTGATGTGCGGACACACCATCAGTTCAAAAACCAATCATGTCAGAACACAGTGACGTAAAACACAACGACATGCTAAAAAAATGCGTCGACTTGATTCTGAGCATGCGTGGGTTTTTGAACCGATGCTTTTGCGAACGATCGGTTTGGACCGATGGTCAGGCGTCCATCAGTCCGATTTTAAAGCAAGTTTTATAACTTTGGTCCGAAGGACGACAGACCGATGGGCCGTACACACGGTCGATTTGGAACGATGAAACTGGACTTTAGTCCATTTTCATTGGGTTGGACCGATCGTGTGTATGCTGCCTTACTCTAATCTTTATCCACTTCAGCCTCAGTAACATTTGGTATATCGCAGCTACAGGCATCATCCTGTTACCTAATTAGCTGCTGGATTGCTTTTACAGGTAGCGGAATGCCCATCCCCCCCCCCCCCCCAAGGAGCCCAGGACTGTAGCCCGGGCTGACCATAGAGATGGTCGAGGACAGGAATGCCCCCAATCATCTCTATGGTCTAGGAAACCAGAAGCGACAAGTATTTTGTCACTTCCATATTGGCCAAGATGTAAACAAGCCATTACTGGCTTGGGAAAGCATCAGATCAAATTGATCTTGGTTTGTTCTAATGCTTTTAAGGGCAGAATAGACTTCAGATCTCTCAGTAAAGAGTACTTGTCACTGCCTGTGATATCATAATGGATGTTGTCCATCCCGTTGTTATTGCAATAAATTTGATTTAATTTTTTTTTTTAAAGAGTGTAATAATAAAGAATTACTAAAATACATTTCTAAAGCACTCCTTATCCCCCCGTGCTTGTACACAATGGCAAACCAATGCAACAGTCCTGCATGTGTAAACAGCGATCGAAATACACACGTGAAATATCACCGCAACCACCAGAGCAAGAGCAATAGTACTAGTACCAGACCCCCTGAGTAGATCCAAAGTGGTGACCTGTAAAGACTTTTAAAGCTTCGCCTATGGATAATTTAATGTGCCATAGTTTGTCATGTTCCATGGGCGTGCGCAATTTTACAGTGTGACATGTTTCAGTATTTACTTACTCAACATAATTTTTAATACTTTACCAAAAAATTGGGTTTTATATCATGTTTGTGTGCACTAAACAATATAATAATGTGTTACCAAACAATTTACATTTAAAAAGACACTATGCAAACACTGTGTAAGCCTCTGTTAAATAAATAAATAAATATATATATATATATATATATTATTATATATATATATATATATATATATATATATATATATATATATATAATGTTTGGACTACAAGAGAGTCAGGACGCTCTCTAACACACAGCTCCTTTCTCTATCTGCAATGTAGAGAGCGTCCTGACTCTCCTGTAGTCCAAGGGAGGGGGCGAGCACGCCACTCCACACCAGGGAGAAAGCCTTGCATTACTGTGTGGAGTTACAGACAGAAGAACAGGAAGTGAGGATTTCTCAGAAGAAATAAGAACATTAAAAACAAAATGGAAGGATGAGGTAAGTGAAGGAGGACTGCACTAAGGTAAAGGAAGCTATTTAGGAAAAAAAATGTGTACCTTTACAACCCCTTTAAAGATGGAAGTTTACTTCCCCTTTAAAGTAGTTATGGAACAACAACACAGAAAAGATACCAAATAAGCATCATCTCAGACACAGATCATGTGCTCACAGGGACTGATTTTACCTGTAGATCCGATGGACCACGTGATGTTGAGGTTAAAATTGTTGGATGCATTAATAGAAATATCCAAATTCTTGTTTGACTGGAAAGAGAAAAAAAAACATTGTTTGAACCAGATAAGCTAAACTCTTTATTTCTTTAATGTTATACTGTATTATATCAAAATACATGATCACCTCGAATCCAAATGACCAACGCACACATTCACACTGCAATCTAGCAATCAGATATATAGCTCATTAAAACGAGCATACCATCACACTATGATGCGTCTGGCTTTAAAGGGTTACTCCACTTTCATGGGGGAAAAAAAACTGCAAATAAAGAAAAAATAATATAGCGTATACCATGGGTCTTCAAAGTACGGCCCTCCAGTTGCTCAGGAACTACAATTGCCATCATGCCTAGTCATGTCTGTGAATGTCAGTGTGTTACAATGCCTCATGGGATGTGTAGTTCTACAACAGCTGGAGGGCTGTAGTTTGAGCATCCCTGTTGTATATGTAGCGCTACCCCCGAAGGAGCCGCTGGTTGATTTCGGGGTCGGCGTATTAAGTTACCAATTATACTTGTTTAGGGGTGAATACTTGTGGAAAGTGAATAAAGCGAGTGTCCAGACATCAGAGTGCGTTTTCAAAGTTTTATTCCAAGGCCCAACATGGCCAACATCAACATGGCACACTATAGAGAAAGGTTGATGAGCGGAAGAAAACTGCAGTATCAGGCCTTGGATATTATAGAGAGCAGCTTGCTCTCACTATAGTCACACTTAATCGTCACCACTCCCGTCGGAGTGGGTAAAATGCCCCGGACAGGCATTTAACTTGGGCCTGGCAGCTGAGAGGTCACTTGCAATAGTCACTGGGAGGAATTAGGGCCTCTGCCACAGGCCTGAGGAATTTCCATATTTTTCAAGGGGGGGAAGAACTAATGGATCCTCCCAGTAAGTCACTCTCTAGAGTCATCAGAGAACAGTTGAAGTGTACCTGTCATGTAGTGATGACCGGATCCCCGGTGGTTCGCCTAGGCCTCGCGGACAACCCCTGCCTTTGGGTCTCCCGAGCCAATCCCCACCGTACAGCTCCCAGCTTAGGATCTGGGACCCAGCAAGCCGCTGGGGCCCCTTTCGATGTCAGGGTGAAGCTCTGTTTGGTGTGTACCTTCGGCCAGGCAGGCCTCGGTGGCGGGGCCCATGGATACGCGCACCCTGAAGGTGGATGCCGCACCTGGAACGCGGGCCACGCATAGAACGTGGCACGCTTCTCTCAGGCGTCTGCCACAGATATACTCTCCCGCCAGCATGTCCAGAGGGAAGATCCTCCTCTGATTGGCTGCTGGGAGAAAGTGGGTCTGTCAGAACCCCTTCTAGCGCCAACTGTCACCCAGGGGTAAAAACACCTCCC
The DNA here is from genome assembly GCA_029574335.1 of Rana kukunoris. Taxonomy (NCBI): domain Eukaryota; kingdom Metazoa; phylum Chordata; class Amphibia; order Anura; family Ranidae; genus Rana; species Rana kukunoris. The sequence continues at coordinate 23,833,912 of CM056056.1, read as the reverse complement.
CTAGTATGCAGACTGACCTAGAAAGCAATTCTAAACTGACAGCAGCCTGAACTTAACCAATTTGTGAGTGGGAGCAACTTAACTCTCAACTTTTCTCTGGTCCCAGTGCCATTTCCTCTGGTCCCAGTGCCCTTTCCTCTGGTCCCAGTGCCCTTTCCTCTGGTCCCAGTGCCCTTTACTCTGGTCCCAGTGCCCTTTCCTCTGGTCCCAGTGCCCTTTCCTCTGGTCCCAGTGCCCTTTCCTCTGGTCCCAGTGCCCTTTCCTCTGGTCCCAGTGCCCTTTCCTCTGGTCCCAGTGCCCTTTCCTCTGGTCTCAGTTTTTAATTGAAAGTTATTTAAAAATGACCTTTTCTTTTCAATCTGCAGAGCTGTAATTTTCTGTAAAATGCAATACGGCAACCTGGAGGTGTTCTGTACACAGAGTGTATACAGAACGCCCCCCGGGGAAAAATAATTTCCTGCTTGTGTGATTGGCTCACTGATTTTCCCAGAAGTCTGCACTAAGATACAAATCAGATTTCAGGCATCCCCTGCAAAACAAATGCAATTTTTGGTGAGAGAGTTCCAATAGGAACATGTCTAAAGGGATATAGACCCTGCAGCTTTCCTCATTAGAGCCCTGCAAGTGCTGCAGCGGATTGATAATTATAAAACAACTCCTATTGGACCCACTGGGCACAGGGTCACAGAGGAACAAACAGGGATTTCTTCAGAACAACTAAAGGTAGGAATCTGCAACAAAGTTTGTTAAAATCCTTGTAAAGTACATAGATCACCCAGAGGGGAATGTTTTTTTCTCAACAAAAGTGGAGTTGCACTTTAATGTCTTTATGTAGAAGCATACTACGAGGTGTGAGTGCCGCCTGACACCCAGTGACATCACACACACCAGTGCCCGGTTCAGCTTAGCGGGAGATCTGGATGTAATAACTAAATTAGCAACACAAGAGGAAGAGAGCGTCAGGGCGGAAATTACATCCTGCAGTATTAATAAGGATGTAAAATAATGTGTGCGCATAACAACCAATCACACAGAGAATGTGCAGACACAGAACATGTACATAGTATAGGATGACAGGGGGAATTAGGAGCATGGGAGAGATCTGTCTGCTACGAGTCATACAGCGGACAAGGGCAACTTTGTGAGGAACTACAACTCCCAGCATATAGTGTCATCATATCTGTCGGCAGAGGTAGTTAAAGGTTTGTGCTCTGAGCAATGACATCTAACCACAAAGGTTCAAAAGGCGCTATCATCTTATTACTCCTGATTTAAAGGGGACATTTTTGATCCTACAAACGATTTTCTGATAGATACATATGTGAATGTGATTCGCTTAATGTAAATAATCAAATCAGTTTGAATTAGTGATTTAGTTGGTGTTTTGAGACAGAGAGACACAAACTACTGCAGGAAAATCTCACCATTCTGGGAGGGGCAGAGACACAAATTAGTGCAGGAAATCTCCCCATTGTGGGAGGGGCAGACACACAAATTAGTGCAGGAAATCTCACCATTGTGGGAGGGGCAGACACACAAATTAGTGCAGGAAATCACACCATTGTGGGAGGAGCAGAGACACAAATTAGTGCAGGAAATCTCACCATTGTGGGAGGAGCAGAGACATAAATTAGTGCATGAAATCTCACCATTGTGGGAGGGGCAGAGACACAAACTACTGCAGGTAATCTCCCCATTGTGGGAAAGGCAGAGACACAAACTGTGACAGACCTAGCCGGGACAGAGGCTTTTGGAGAGGACTGAATGCGAGCCTCTTGCCTTCTGATTATGGGCCAGGGCCTCAAAACAGGAAGGCGGATGGGTTATCCCAGCAGACAGATGTGGAAACTTAAGACTACTTTTCCAACATCCTCGAGTTGACCCGTCCAGGGTCCCACTGTGGCTGTTGGACTGTTTCCCAGAGGAAGTATTGTCATGGACTTTGGAATGCGGAAGTGTTTCTCCTTGAAATCTGTTACACAGTGGGGGGTCTTCTGCCCTGTCTTAAGGCTAACCCCCCCCCCTCCCTCCAGACGGCTCCATTGTTCTGTGTCTGGCTGTTTGTGTACATTGATTGCCCCCGGGGGCTTCTGTTTTATTACACATAGATAGGATGTTCAAACGTCTGTATAAAAGTGTGTTGTGTGCTTGCAATAAAGGGATTTTTAAATACAGCTTACCTGTAAAATCCTTTTCTTGGAGTACATCACGGGACACAGAGCGGCATATTCATTACTATGTGGGTTATATGGAGTACCTTCAGGTGTGGACACTGGCAATCTTCAAACAGGAAGTCCCCTCCCTATATAACCCCCTCCCCTAGAGGGAGTCCCTCAGTTTTGTAGCAAGCAGTATGCCTCCCAAAATGGTCACCCAAAAGAGGGGTGGGAGCTCTGTGTCCCGTGATGTACTCCAAGAAAAGGATTTTACAGGTAAGCTGTATTTAAAAATCCCTTTTTCTTTCTCGTACATCACGGGACACAGAGCGGCATATTCATTACTATGTGGGATGTCCGAAAGCAATGCTTTAATGAGGGGAGGGAGACATCTTCCAAAGAAGGATTCAATTTTAGAGCTAAACTCAAATCATAATAATATTTCCAAATTAGTCAAGAAAGAAGAACCTTTTTCTTTTTTTTTTTTTTTTTTTTTTTTTTTTTTTTTTTATATAACCAAGGGTGTTTCTGATCCCGAGGATTTCAAACTGCAGCCTGTAGTACTGCCTGACCAAAGGCAGTATCCGCATTTCTTCTCACGTCTAGTTGATAAAACCTTGTAAACGTGTGGACTGATGACCACGTTGCCGCCTTGCATATCTGAGCCATAGAGATCTGATGGTGTGCTGCCCAAGAGGCGCCCATGGCCCTGGTAGAATGGGCCTTTACCGACAACGGAGGGGGCAACCTCTTCAATCCGTAGGCTTGAATGATTAATTGTCTAATCCATCTCGAGATGGTGGATTTTGCAGCTGCCTGCCCCTTCTTGGGGCCATCTGGTAGAACGAATAACACCTCTGTTTTCCGGATCTTTTCCGTAGCTTTAAGATAGGCCTTCATGGCCCGGACAATATCCAAGGTATGCAGCAACCCCTCCTTTCTAGATGTGGGTTTTGGAAAGAAGGATGGAAGTACCAAATCCTGGTTTAAGTGAAATTTGGATATAACCTTTGGTAGAAAGGAAGGATGGGGCCGGAGAACTGCCCTGTCCTTATGCAGAACAAGATATGGTTCCTTACACGATAAGGCTGCTAATTCTGACACTCTCCTGGCCGAAACTATGGCGACCAAGAAAACCAATTTTCTTGTCAGTAAGAGTAAAGGAATCTCAGCCAAAGGCTCAAAAGGCTGCTTCTGTAGAGTGGACAGGACAAGATTTAGGTCCCAAGGACAAACTGGTGACTTGACAGGAGGATTAATACGCAAGACCCCCTGTAAGAAGGTCTTTACCAGCGAGTGGGTGGCCAGCGGCCTCTGAAACCACACTGACAGAGCTGAGATCTGTCCTTTGATTGTGCTTAGTGCCAGGCCTTTATCCACTCCTAGCTGGAAAAAACTTAACACCCTATCAATAGTATATTTGCGGCAATTCCATCTTTTGGATTCACACCAGCCTATATAGTTCCTCCACACCCTGTAATAAATTACCCTGGAGACCGGCTTTCTAGCCTTAATCAGGGTAGGGATTACCTGCCTAGACAGACCCCTACCCCTGAGAATCAGGGATTCAGCCTCCAGGCCGTCAAATTTAGACGCTGTAATGTAGGGTGGAGGATCGGGCCTTGTGAGAGTAGGTCTGGTTGTAGAGGAAGAGTCCAAGGGTCTCCCACTGCCATATTCAGGACTAGTGAGTACCAAGCCCTCCGGGGCCAAGCTGGAGCTATTAGAATGACTGGCTTGTGCTCCACTCTGATCTTGCGCAACAGGCGGGGGAGTAACTGTAGTGGAGGGAATGCATATAGAAGTTTGAATTGATGCCAAGGGCAAACCAACGCATCGGTTCCGCAGGCCATAGGATCCCTCGCTCGCGACACGAACCTGTCTAGTTTCTTGTTGAACCTGGATGCCATTATATCTACGTCTGGCGTTCCCCACCTCTGGCAGATTGTCTGAAAGACCTGGGGATGCAGAGACCACTCCCCTGGCAACAGACTCTGGCGACTTAAGAAGTCTGCCTGCAGGTTGTCCACTCCGGGAATGAATATCGCTGAAATGCAGGGTACATGAACCTCTGCCCATTGAAAAATCAAGTTCACTTCCCTTTGAGCGGCCTGGCTCCTGGTTCCCCCTTGGTGGTTTATGTATGCCACCGCCGTGGCATTGTCTGACTGGATTCTCACCGGGAACCCCTTTAATCTGGAGGTCCACGCCAACAGGGCTAGGCGAGCAGCTCTGATTTCCAAGATATTGATGGGGAGCTGCCTCTCTGCTTTCACCCAAGTTCCCTGGCGGGAGAACCCTTCGAAGACCGCCCCCCAGCCTGCCAGGCTGGCGTCTGTGGTAACTACCTTCCAGACAACAGGGCTGAAGGATCTTCCCTTTAGAAGATTCTGAGGGTTCAACCACCAGGCCAGGCTCTGTCGGACCCTTGATGATAGCGTCAAAGGGGACTCTAAGGCATGTGCCCTCTTGCCCCAGGCTGCTAGAATGGCTGCCTGTAGGACGCGAGTGTGGATCTGAGCGTATGGTACTGCCTCGAACGTGGCCACTAGCTTGCCTAGTAATCGCATACACAGGCGAATAGTTGGTCTTTTCTTGTTTATAACCAACTGAACCAACCCCTTGATCGCCTTGATCTTTACAAGGGGCAGGAACACCTTTTGATGTTCTGTGTCTAACCTCATGCCGAGGTATTCCAACTGCTTTGTAGGCTGGAATTCTGACTTTCCCTGGTTTAGGACCCAGCCGAATTCTTCGAGGTACCGAACCGTGAGGTTTACTGCCTTTTGCAGACCCGTCCGTGAGTGATCTATGATTAAAAGGTCGTCCAAGTATGCTAGGACTGTGACTCCTTGGATCCTTAAATTGGCCAGAACTGGGGCTAGGATCTTCGTGAATACCCGGGGGGCCGTGGCCAGCCCGAAAGGGAGCGCCCTGAATTGGAAGTGTCGCTGCCCCACCGCGAAGCGTAAAAACCTTTGATGCGACTGAAAGATTGGTACATGAAGGTAAGCATCTTTTATGTCTATGGAGGCCAGAAAATCGTCTTTCTGAAGCGCGGCGGCTGCTGACCGGATGGATTCCATCCGGAAGGACCGCACCCTTAGATAAGCGTTTAACCTCTTTAGGTCCAAGATTGGCCTGACATCACCGTTGGGCTTTGGTATGACAAAGAGATTGGAATAGAAACCTAGGCCTTGCTCTTGGGCTGGCACTTCTATAATTACGTCCTGGCAAAGCAGGTGATCCAAAGCTGCCAGCATTGAGGCCTTCCTTGCTGGATCCCTTGGTAGCCTTGATTCTTGAAAATGAGGCGGAGGATATCTTAGAAACTCCAATCTGTAACCTGTGGTTACAGATGCCCGGGCCCAATTGTCGGGGATCTTGGCTTCCCAAACTTCTGAGAAGAGACGAAGCCTTCCCCCCACCCGTGAGAGTGGGGGCGCCCCTTCATAAGGCAGACTTAGGGGCTGTCTTTGACGGCTTGCGATACCACGGCTTCTTACCCCCAGGGGTCTGTCCCTGCGATCTACTGTTAACGTTGGATCGTGCAGGCGGCCGTCGATACTGCCTGGAATTAGAGGGCCCCGAGACAGGAAAAAGCTGCCTTTTAAATGTAGGAGCCCGGAATGTCTTTTTGACCGGTAAAAGGGTACTCTTGCCATTTGAAATAGTCTGAATATATTTATCCAGATCTTCTCCGAAGAGTCGTCCTCCATGGAAGGGAAATCCTGCCAGAAGCTTTTTGCATGGGGGTTCTGCCGCCCAGTTCTTCAACCATAAGAGCCTTCTCATGTGTACCAAACATAGTGATAAACGAGAAGCCTGCTGGATGGAATCTTTTATAGCATCTACCGCGAAACACAGAGCTCTGGGAATGTCAGCAAACTCTTCTGCTTGTTGGGTAGGCATGTCCTTTAACATCTCTTTTGTCTGGTCCTTTAATGCCTGACAAACTCCAATTGCAGCTACCGCTGGCTGCACCACTGCTCCTGCCGTAGCAAAGGATGCTTTTAAAAGTGTCTCTAATCTTTTATCAACCGGATCTTTAAACATATGTATGTTTTCCACCGGGCAAGTTAGTGATTTATTCACACATGAGATGGCTGCATCCACTACTGGGAGCCTCCACTTCTTGGAGAATTTTTCCTCCATGGGATAAATGACCGCAAATCTTTTCGGTGGCAGAAAAACCCTGTCCGGCCGTACCCAATCCCGAAAGATCAATTCCTCCAAGAGAGGATGGACCGGAAAAACTGCGTTGCTTAACGGGGCTTTCAAAGAGCCCAGAGAGGATACCGGAGGAACCTGAAGTTCTGGCAATGGCAAACTAAATGCCGAGCGGACCATGTCCGTCAAAGACTGTACCCATAGTCTCTCTGTCTGGGAGTCTGAAAATGGTTCCTCAGAGGTAGACCCCTCCATCCCTGAACCCTCTTGGTTCAGGTCCAGTTGATCCTCCTGTGATTCTAATTCCTCCGGAGAGAGAATCTCAGCATCTGAGGATACACCCCCTGGTGATGGGGATCTAACCCGTTTCTTACCAGGAATAGCTCTGGCGATCAATGCCGCTATTCTCTCTTCTAGCCCCCCTAGGGATACGGCTAGCATCTCCTCTGTGATAAACACAGGGCTGGGCTGATCTGGGCCAGCCTCCGCACCAGATCCCCCTAATGGCTCATCCAAGGCGCTTCTTAAATTAATAAGCTGCGGGGAAAGTATCGGCATATCAGAATCAGAAAGGGACCCCTTTTGTTTTTTGGTCTTTTTTGTCCCCTTTGACCCCGAACCCTTGGAAGCCATAATACAAAATCGAGGGACTCCGCCCACACAACAGACTGTAGTGGCCAGGAGTACAAATTTCAGAGTTTAGGGGAGAACAGATCACTAGTGTCCCCAAAAACTGATGGGCCCGTATGTTGGTCTTTTCTCTTTTTTTTTTTTTTTTTTTTTAATAATTATATATTATATATTATATATTTGACAACATACAATGACCCTAATTTAAGTTTGCCAGCCTCCAACCTGCTGCAAAATAAGGGGGATTTCTTGGCTTAACAATAAAGGCATTGGAACAAAGTCCACATGTACTACCCCTCTTCCGCCACCGGGAGTCACTGTTCTGCCGCTCTGCGTCCTCTCCTTGAAAAAATCAGCCTCAGACTGAGCCCTGACAAGGCCTGCTGTCTATAACAGCACAAAGGCGCGCCCCTGTATGACGCCGCAGGCCCGCCCCCCCCCGCCCTCCTGTCTGGACGGCGCGAAAAACGTCAATAAGACGTGCGCGCGCACGCGCGCGCGCGTATGCCGGATACAGGAGGAACATGGAGGAGCCGCGCTGCTGGAGATCCAGGCACGCAGAAACAGGCGGCAGATTCAAACCCCCGGCCAGGTAGGACTCTCTCAAGGCCCCTAGGGATCCTTACTAGCCCTAGGAAGAAACAGCAGGTTAGCTAGCAACACATATCTAGATAGGGGGGCCTAGTGATGGGGGGAGAAAGGGTGTCATCCTGTCTCTTTTAGACATAGTGATCACGGTTGCCCATGCAGAGCATACTTAGGCTATCCCCCCTTTTAGGTTACCCCGGGGAGCCTGCTGTCGAACCAAGTTCCGCAGGCTCCCCCTTACCTGCTCCATGCTGCAGGATGTTTGACCAGCAAACTGATCCAATCTTCTCCCATCTCCGTGGGTAGCGTAGTAGACCTTCAGGCCCTGGGGTCCTATGAAGGTACCCACTGTCCTGGACCTATATAGCACCCTGGCAAAACAGGAACTTTATGGTTTTTGCAAACTCCAAGTCCTGGGCCCAGGGTCCAGCCCTCCAAAGAGGAGCATTATAGGCAAAACCCCACGGTTTGGGGCCCGGGTACTGTCCACTTTGGCACTGAGGCTCCTTGGACAGATCCGGTAGCCCGCCCCTAATCCCAAGGATGTGGAGCAAAGCTATTCCGTGACCAACACCTAAGACACTGGCGAAAAAACTGAGGGACTCCCTCTAGGGGAGGGGGTTATATAGGGAGGGGACTTCCTGTTTGAAGATTGCCAGTGTCCACACCTGAAGGTACTCCATATAACCCACATAGTAATGAATATGCCGCTCTGTGTCCCGTGATGTACGAGAAAGAAAAAAGAGTTTTCCGGTTTGAACTTACATACAGCCTGCCTGGTGTTTGTTCTAATGGATTTCGAACAGCATATAGCTGTAGTTCGGATCCCGGAGCCTTAGATGACCGAACCATCAGACATTGCGATCCGCAATCTGATTCAATAGCAGCAGAGGAGTGTCAGGAGAGTGGAACCGAGCAAGAGTCTCGTTACACAAACTACTGCAGGTACTATCCCCATTGTGGGAGGGGCAGAGACACAAACTACTGCAGGAAATCTCACCATTGTGGGAGGAGCAGAGACACAATCATCACCATTGTAGGAAATGCCACAACCAACACTGAACCAGAACTGAAATCTTTTTTTTAGGTGGGAGAACCTATTGATATTCTCTAACTAATTTACAAAGATGTAAAGATTTCAGATTTCTTTCAGTTCCTGACATAAATCCTAACGACTTCTTCTACTCTAATTTGTCTTGGTAGCTGTGAATAACTTGCAGAGTTCTGCTTAGCCTCTCCTGTCATCACATCCTCAGTTTTGTCAAGTTCGTCACCCACTGATGACATCTGGGATGTGACTCAGGGACCACAGTCCAAATGGAATTTGTGAGACCATCTGCGGCACAGGCCAGGCTGCTGGCTAATTATGGATAATCACAGAGGGCCAGCTATGGACACAGACTGACGTCCAGTGGCGATGACGCGTTGAATGTAGCGGCTCACCTGCTCGGGGTTGGCAATGAAGTTGATGGCTGTGTGGTGACGATCATCCTCCTGGATGAGGCTGAAGGTGAACTGATAGTCAATCAGCAGACTGTCTGTGGAGAAACACCAGAGATCCAAAATTAGAACATGAGAGTGTTCATATACCTACACAGTAACAGTGCTACATCACTCAATATATGAAGGATCATCAGAAAATATATAGATATATATATAAACGCCTGAAAAAAAATCTGCCTGCTCATGTCGGCTTGTGTTTCTTTTATTACACAATATGCGTATTAAAGTAATATAAACCCTACCTGGATAACATTTAGTTTGCTCCATGCAATGTGTATTATTAAACATTCATCAACAACACAGAAAGGTGCTACTACCCCAGATCAATGAGAATCTTCCTGAGCTGTCGGGTGCAGGATGTGCAGTTGCTCAGCTGTCAATGTAATGAATAGATTTTCTTATAAAAAAAAAAAAATGTAATGAATAGATAAAAAGACAATCCGCAACACCATACATGCTCTTAAATCAGTCCAGACTTCTTGTATCTCCATAAAAGATGAGTGTGTATAGCATTATTATTAAACCTGCATCCTCCTCAAAATATATTCATTTAGTCACCTACATTTTCCAATGATAACAATTGGTATTCTGTATATAGACACAGTACAGTCCTCTTTTCACCTCTGTTACATCTCAGGGTTGCTGAACTACTGCAGACTCTATGCAGCCAGTAATTACACTCCACTGATGGCTGTATGGCATTTTTTCAGGGTTTTCAGAAGGGGACAACAATCGAGCATGTTTGCGTGACAAAGCAGGAACACAACTGTGGGACAGGATCAGAGAGTTGCCTCCCTATAACTGAAGCAGTGGTGGAATTACCAAGGTCGAAAAAGGCTGCACTTGTGACCAGGCCCTGGTGTTCCGCAACCATAGGGGGACCCCAAGATGGCAGGAAGGGGGCTGCTGCAGGACATGTGAATGGGTACAGCTGTGGAACTGTACGGCTTGGTTCACACTGCTGCGACCCCAAACAAATGCAACTTGCTTGCAATTTCATTGCATCTTTTGTAAATTAGCATTCCAGTATATGGCACTCAAATAGCACCAAAGTCGCAAAAAAGTAGTGCAGGGACCTTTTTTAATTCAATCTTGTTTTGTTAAGGTTTTACAGTTTAATAGATGATACATATATAAGGAGGAATCTTTTTTATCACTGCAAATTGAATCGCATTAAGAGGGCACTCGCTGAAATGTTTTGACTTGTCATGCAACTTTATGCGTGTCAAGTAGCATTATAAGTTGCAGCAGCATGGCTTATAAAGGGCCCTCAGGCTCAGAGGGAAGGGCCCTGGCACGAGAGGAAAGGGCCCTGGCACGAGAGGAAAGGGCCCTGAGACCAGAGGAAAGGGCCCTGAGACCAGAGGAAAGGGCCCTGAGACCAGAGGAAAGGGCCCTGAGACCAGAGGAAAGGGCACTGAGACCAGAGGAAAGGGCACTGAGACCAGAGGAAAGGGCACTGAGACCAGAGGAAAGGGCACTGAGACCAGAGGAAAGGGCACTGGGACCAGAGGAAAGGGCACTGGGACCAGAGGAAAGGGCACTGGGACCAGAGGAAAGGGCACTGGGACCAGAGAAAAGTGCACTGAGACCAGAGGAAAGGGCACTGGGACCAGAGGAAAGGGCACTGGGACCAGAGGAAAGAGACCCGGACGGTCAGGATAGCCCTTATTGGCTTTTTGCTTTTGGCCCTGAAGGTTCTAGTTATGCTTCTAAACTGAAGTGCTTCATGCCAGGGTCGTCAGGGTTTATTTTAATGAATGCTGCAAATTTAACAAGATTGAAAATTACTTTTGAAATTACAATAACATTATATGAGATTTGAGTTATTAGGTTTACATGTACGCTAAAGCAGCCCTGTTGCTAGTATAACAAATCAGGCGAGTCTTTCTTATTTGTCCGGTGGGTGGCAACTCACACTGTACAAAGGCTACAACAGCCTCTATTTTATTTAGTACAGGTATTTATATATCGCTTAAAATTTCCATAGAACTTTATATATTGTCACATCAGTCTCTGCACTCATGAAGCTTACAATCTAATGTCCTCTTTCTCACATGAATACATATAAACTAGGGTCAATCTAGACAATTAAGTAAAATCTTAATAGGCAATGTTTAAAAGTTTCTACAGGTTACCAGTTACAGAGGAGGTCTAGGGCTGAAATTATTGCTCTCGCTCTACGATCGCGGTGATATCTCACATGTATGGTTAGAAAAACCCTTTTCTTATTCGGGGGAGTCCCTTACGTATGTAATCGATTCTGTGCGCGAACTCGGCGGGATAGGATGATTTATTTTTTTCTTATTTAATTTACTTTTTATTTTATTTTTTACACTGTCCTTTTAAAAAAAAAAGTATGATCATTTGGCTGATAATCTTATCATATGTACTAGGCATAAACTAACAGCTGATGGGAGGAACCACATTGTGTGCCTGACCCACAAAGAACAACTTGTCCCCTACCAGACAGGTGACTGTTAGTAGCATTTTTTCACAGGGTGCCTCAGTAATTTACTGTCATGTTCACTTTAAGAAATAAATATATACAGTAAAACCTTGGATTGCAAGCATAATTAGTTCCAGAAACATGCTTGTAATCCAAAGTAATTATATATAAAAGCATTTTTTGTGGATGATCTGACTGGATGAAGATGCTTAGCAGGAACACAAGATCTCCATCTTTTTTCCTGTCAGAGCGGCAATCTACCTTGTTTACATAGGCAGGTTGCCATTCTGCTTCTATGGGAAATGATCGTGAGTGGCCAGCGGACATCGGGTCTGCCGGACCCGCTAATTGGCTCCTCCGCTGTCCAATCGGCACATGCCCCCAGTATCTGTTGCACAAAATCACATACATGTACATCTGCGGTTGGCGGTCTTTAAGTGGTTAAGTAACACGCTTTTATAGTCAACTGTCTGCTGGACACCTGTTTAATGAATAATTAGATTCACCTGAATTCTTGTTAATTAGGATTTTGTCGTCTTAGGCCCCTTTCACACGTCAAGCACGCTCGGATCCACCTGTCCATTTTTCAAGCGGATTGACTTCCATTGACTTCTATGGGGAGACGGATGTCAGCGGAGATGTGACCACTGACACCCGTCTGCCATCCGATCCACTAAAAAGGGATTTTTAAATACAGCTTACCTGTAAAATCCTTTTCTTGGAGTACATCACGGGACACAGAGCGGCATATTCATTACTATATGGGTTATATGGAGTACCTTCAGGTGTGGACACTGGCAATCTCAAACAAACAGGAAGTCCCTCCCTATATAACCCCCTCCCCTAGAGGGAGTCCCTCAGTTTTGTAGCAAGCAGTATGCCTCCCAAAATGTTCCCAAAAAGAGGGGTGGGAGCTCTGTGTCCCGTGATGTACTCCAAGAAAAGGATTTTACAGGTAAGCTGTATTTAAAAATCCCTTTTTCTTTCTCGTACATCACGGGACACAGAGCGGCATATTCATTACTATATGGGATGTCCGAAAGCAATGCTTTAATGAGGGGAGGGAGACATCTTCCAAAGAAGGATTTAATTTAGAGGTATACTCAAATACTAGTAAATCCAACTTAAACGAGAAATGTAAATCTCAAATCAAGTCAAGGGAGCCCCCTCAGATCCTGAGGAGCTTGAATCGCGGCCTGTAGTACTGACTGCCCAAAGGCTGTATCCGCATTCCTTCTTACGTCCATTTGATAAAATTTTGTAAACATGTGGACTGACGACCACGTTGCTGCCTTGCATATTCGAGCCATAGAGATCTGATGATGATGTGCTGCCCAGGAGGTGCCCATGGCCCTGGTAGAATGGGCCTTTGCCGACAAAGGAGGAGGCAACCTCTTCAAACCGCAGGCCTGAACGATTAATTGTTTAATCCATCTTGCGATGGTGGATCAAGCAGCTGCCTGACCCATCTTGGGCCCTTCCGGTAAAACGAACACCACATCTGTAGCTTTAAGATAGGCCTTTATGGCCCTGACAATATCCAACGTATGCAGCAACCCCTCCTTTCTAGAGGTGGGTTTTGGAAGAAGGATGGAAGTACCACATCCTGGTTCAGGTGGAAACTGGATATAACCTTTGGTAGAAAGGAAGAATGAGGACGGAACCCCGCCCTATCCTTATGTAAAATGAGATATGGTTCCTTACAAGATAAGGCTGCCAATTCCGATACTCTGCTAGCCGAAACTATGGTGATCAGAAATACCGACTTTCTAGTCAGTAAAACCAAGGTACCTCAGCCAACGGCTCAAGGGGTTGTTTCTGTAGAGTTGACAGAACAAGATTTAAGTCCCATGGACAAAGTGGTGATTTGACCGGAGGATTAACACGTAAGACTCCCTGTACGAAGATCTTAACCAGCGAGTGGGCGGCCAGCGGCCTCTGAAATCACACTGATAAGGCTGAAATCTGTCCCTAGATCGTGCTTAATGCCAGGCCTTTATCCACTCCTAGCTGGAGGAAACGTAATACTCTATCAATGGTATACTTGCGGGAAACCCATCTCTTAGCCTTACACCAGCCTACGTAGGCCCTCCAAACCCTGTAACAAAATTACCCTGGAGGCCGGCTTTCTAGCCTCAATGAGGGTAGGGATTACCTGCCTAGACAGACCTCTACCCCTGAGAATCAGGGATTCAGCCGCCAGGCCGTCAAATTTAGACGCCGTAATGCAGGGTGGAGGATCGGGCCTTGTGAGAGTAGGTCTGGCCCTAGAGGAAGAGTCCAAGGGCCTCCCGCTGCCAATTTCAGGACTAGTGAGTACCATGCCCTCCGGTACCAAGCTGGGGCTACCAGGATAACCAGCCTGTGGTATGATCATGCGCCGCAGGCGGGGTAGTAACTGCAGTGGGGGAAATGCATATAGAAGTTATGATTGATGCCAAGGGCAAACCAACACATCGGTTCCGCAGGCCATAGGGTCCCTCGTTCGAGACATGAACCTGTCTAGCTTCTTGTTGAATCCTGATGCCATGACCTCCACGTCTGGCACTCCCCACTTCTGGCAGATTGTCTGAAAAAAAACTTGTGGATGCAGAGACCACTCCCCCGGCGACAGGGTTTGGCGACTTAGGAAGTACGCCTGCAGGTTGTCCACCTCGGGAATGAATGTCGCCGATATGCAGGGTACATAAACCTCTGCCCACCGAAAAACCAAGCTCCTCTCACTCTGAGTGGCTTGACTCTTGGTTCCCCCTTGGTGGTTCACCTATATGCCACCGCTGTGGCCTTGTCTGAATGACTTCTCACCGAGGACCCCTGTAATCTGGATGTCTATGCCAGGAGGGCTAGCTGAGCCGCTCAGAACTCCCAGACCTTGATGGGCAGCTGCCTCTCCGCCTCTGCCCAAGTTCCTTGGCGAGTGAACTTGTTCAAGACCGCTCTCCAGCCTTCCAGACCACTGGGCAGAACCAAGCTGCTAGAATTGCTGCCTGTAGGACACGAGCGTGGAAGCGTGTGGTATTGCCTCGAACATGGCCATCGCATACATAGGCGAATAGTTGGCTCTTTTTTGCTTAGAACCAACTGAATCAATCTCTTGATAGCCTCGACCTTTACCAGGGGCAGGAACATCCATCTTCTGTTCTGTGTCTAATCTCGTGCCGAGATATTCCAACTGCTTTGTAGGTTGAAATGCTGATCTTTCCCCGGTTTAGGACTCAGCCGAACCTCTCGAGGTACTGAACCATGAGGGCTACTACGCATTCCACCAAGGAAGCGAGTGATCTTATGATTAAGAGGTCGTCCAGGTATGCTAGGACCGAGATCCCTTGGATCCTTTGGACTGACTAGAATAGGAGCTAGGACCTTCGTGAATACCCGGGGGCCGTAGCCAGCCCGAAGGGGGGCGCCACAAATTGGAAGTGACGCTGTATCACTGCGAAGCGTAAAAACAAAAATATTTGATGTGGCTGAAAGACCTGGTACATGAAGGTAACCCTCCTTTATGTCTATAGAAGCCCGATCCTTCTGGAGTGTGGCGGCTGCTGGCCAAACGGATTCTATCCGGAAAGAGCGAACCCTTAGGTAAGCATTTAAACCTTTTAGGTCCAAAATTGGTCTGACATTGCCGATGAGCCTTGGTATGACAAACAGATTGGAATAGAAACCTAGCCCCTGTTCTTGGGCTGGTACCTCTACCATTATGCCCTGGTAAAGCAGGTGATCCAATGCTGCCTGCATTGAGGCCTTCCTTGTGGAGGAAATTTTAGAAATTCTAATCTGTAGCCTGCGGCCACAGATGATCGGACCCCCTCTGTCGGGGACCGATCCCCAGAGGCCTGTCCTTGCGATCCATTGTTAAAAGTTTGATCGCGCAGGAGGATCGTACTGCCTGAAATTTGAGGGCCCTGGAACCGGGGGGAGCTGCCCTTTTAAACGCAGGACCCCGGAACTTCCTTTGACTGGTAAAAGGGTACTTTTGCCACTTGAAACAGTCTGAATGTATTTATCCAGATCTTTCCATGGAAGGGCAAACCTGCCAGCAGTCTTTTACATGGGGCTCGGCCGCCCAGTTCTTCAACCAAAAGAGCCTTCTCATATGCACTAAAAATAGTGACAACGAGACGCCTGCTGGATGGAGTCTTTTTATAGCCTCTACCGCAAAGCACAGAGCTCTGGGAATATCCAATAACTCCTCTGCCTATCGGGCAGGGATGTCTAAGCATCTGTTTTGTCTGGTTCCTTAATGCCTGAAAAAAACTCCAATTGTAGCCACTGCTGGCTGTAGCCAGGGATGCTGGAAAAAGTGTCTCTAAACGTTTATCGACCGGGACCTTAAACATTTGTATGTTTCCCCTTAGGCCAGTTAATGATTTATTCACCCATGAGATGGCTGCGTCCACCGTTGGGAGCGCCACCTTTCTTTAGAAAAATGTCTTTTCCATTACCCTGCTTAGCCTCCGAGATCAGACGAGATCGGGCGCTTTCCGGGAGATGCGGCCTCAAGGACCTCACGGGTAGTTGAAAAGCAGTGCCCGAACCGGGACCTGAACCCTGGACCCTCAGATCAAAAGTCCGATGCTCTACCAACTGAGCCATCCGGGCCCCTTTTAAAGAGCACTTGGTCAGGGGAAAGAGTGCCTGCAAGCACAAATATTTCCTGGCAGACGTGCATAAAGACTACCCTCTCGTCAGCTTTAGGCGGCAGAAAAAATTCTGTCCGGTAGTCCCAATCCTGGAAAAACCAATTCCTCTAACAGAGGATGGGCCAGAAAAGCTGCGTTGCTTAAAGGCGCTTTTAAAAGAACCCAAAGAGGATACCGCAGGAACCTGAGGCTCTGGAAATGGCAAATTGAATGCCAAGCGGACCATGTCTGTCAAAGACTGGACCCACAGACTCTCCGCCTGGGAGGCTGAAAACGATTCTACAGTGGTAGATCCTCTAGGTTCTGTCCCTTTTGGCGATGGGGATCTAGTCCGCTTCTTGCCAGAAAAAGAGCCAGCGATCATAGCTGTTAACCTCTTTTCTCTAGCCCCCCTAGGGTGACGGCTAGCATCTCCTCTGTGATAACACAGGGTTGGGCCGACCTGGGCCAGCCTCAGCACCAGACCCCCTTAATGGCTTATCCAGGGTGACCCCTATAGGAATAACCTGTGGGGAAGTATTGGCATATTATCAGAACCAGAGGAGGAACCCCCTTTGTCTTTGCCTTTTCTCCTTATTTTTTTTTTTTTTTGTTTTGATCCTGAACCCTTGGAAGCCATAATACAAAACCGAAGGACTCTGCTTACAACAACAGACTGTTATAGCCAGGAGTACAAAAAAATAAGGTTTAGGGGACAATAGGATCACTAATGCCCCAAAACCGGTGGGGCTCAGTATGTTTTCTTTTATATATTATTCACCACATACAGCCCCACCCCCAACATGTTTGCCAGCATTCAACCTGTTGCCAAGGGGATTTTGGCTTAACAAAATGTATTGGAGCTGACTCCAGTATGTAGTACCCCTTCTCGCCACCGGGAGTCATTGTGCTGCCAGCTCTACGTCCTCTCTCTCTCCAGCTTCAGCTCTGAACTGAGCTAAGAACGCGCCTGCTGTGTATAACAGCAATTAAAGGCACGCCCACTCTACACTGCAGTCACACTCCCCGCCCCCCCCCCCCCTCCCGAACGGCGCGAACATTTTCTATATGCATGCGCGCGCGCGCGCGACTGTCGGGGGAGGAGAGCCCAGGAGGAGACGCACTCTGGAGCCCAGAAATGCAGGTTGGAGGACGCATCAGGCGGCAGATTTGAATCCCGGCAAGGTAAGGCTAACACAGGCCCCTAAGGAGTCCCTTTAGCCTAGAGACAGATCTTTTTTTTTTTTTTTTTTTAAAGATCTTCAACCAGCGAGCAGCAGGTAGCTAGCAAACATACATAGATAGGTAGGGGGATCAAGTTATGGGGGGAAACATTTCAGGGCATCCTGTCTATCAGACATAGTGACCATGGTGCCAATGCAGAGCATACTCAGGCTACCCCCCTTAAGATCTCCCCTGGAGAGCCTGCTGTCGAACCAAGTCCCGCAGGCTCCCCTCTTACCTGCTCCATGCCGCAGGACGTTTTGCAAAACGGTCCAATCTTCTCCCATCTCCGTGGGTAGCGTAGTAGACCTTCAGGCCCTGGGGTCCTATGAAGGTACCCACTGTCCTGGACCTATATAGCACCCTGGCAAACAGGAACTTATGGTCTTTACAAACTCCAAGTCCTGGGCCCAGGGTCCAGCCCTCCAAAGAGGAGCATTATAGGCAAAACCCCACGGTTTGGGGCCCGGGTACTGTCCACTTTGGCACTGAGGCTCCTTGGACAGATCCGGTTAGCCCGCCCTTAATCCCAAGGATGTGGAGCAAAGCTATTCCGTGACCAACACCTAAGACACTGGCGAAAAAACTGAGGGACTCCCTCTAGGGGAGGGGGTTATATAGGGAGGGACTTCCTGTTTGTTTGAGATTGCCAGTGTCCACACCTGAAGGTACTCCATATAACCCATATAGTAATGAATATGCCGCTCTGTGTCCCGTGATGTACGAGAAAGAAAATCAGACGTATGGCGATACGTTCGGCATCCGTCTTGGCAGGTCGGATCGGCTGAGATCTGATGAAAACGAACATGCTGTCCGATCTCTCCATAGAAATCAGGGTTGGCTGGACAGTGTAAGGTGTTTTTTTCACCTTAATGCATAGGATGCATTAGTGTGAAAAAAGACGGAGGTTTACAACCCCTTTAATGCATAGAATGCATTAAGATGAAAAAAAACTTCTGACTTTGCAACCCTTTTAAGAGTGAACAAACTGTCCATCGTCCCAATTCTCCACCTTCACCATATCAACAAACATGTCCATGATCAGTTAGATTTGAAACTTCAGCTAGTGTCTCAGGGAAGAAAAGGATCACATCACACTTTGAAGATAACTGCCTCTATTTAATTTTTTATTGACAGAGTGTATGGACTAAACCTAGTTTATTTTGGACAGAGTTTAAAAAAAAGGACAGCAGAAAAAAAACAGCGGCTTCAAGGAAATTGCGAATAATGACCTTGGAAAACGTTCAAAACAAACTCTGATATTCTAATATTGTTTCTACTCTAAGTGATTTATGTGATATAAATCAACACCCTACCCGACATTCTGCCCATAAATAATCCCTTAATAATAATAATAAAAAAATAAATAAAAAGAGGTATTTCACAACTTGTTCAAAAGTGTTCTCTGTACAAGAACATAGAATATGTCAGAGCTATAAACATGTATAATAATAGTGTGTGACCGTGGTGGGACATTAAACAACTGTGGGACATTAGAGTGTACATTTGTGTTTATTAAAAGTCTTGCAAGCATACAGGTTATATCAAAACATATTTAAAAATAATATATACTTCTATATTGAAAGGGCACTGAAGCAAGAAATGGTCCATTGTCTCCTCCACACCGCCACACTCCACTCTTGGACAACCACGGTTCTCCGCAGAGCGATGCTTCAAGTTGCCCTTTACATAGAGTATGCCATGGAACTAGAGCCAGGTCAAATCCCAAAACTTTAAAGGGATTCTCTCCAGATTAATCAAAACACAGACCCTCCCTCATAACAGGGCCTTGGCAATCTCTCAAGGCCAGTGGCTCGCTAAAGGCAGATTCAACAATCCTCTCCAGGATGAAAAATGGGGGAACTAATGCACAAACCAAAAAGGGATAAAATATACTAAAAACTAAAAAAAAGTAGCATCCACCTAAAAAGTGTTCACACACTGAAAGGTATAACAATAAAAGGAGGGGTGAGAGGGCGCTTACTATAAAAATATTTGAAACTATATGAAATAGCGTGCATAAAACACCAAATAATTCAAGGGTGATAAATGACTCTTTATAGAGGTGAAAATAATAAAATAACACTGTGAAAAATGAATTAAAAAGTGCAACAATCCAGTGCAGAAATGACCTGTGCAAACAAATATAATATAAAATCTGTGTATACAAAAAACATACAGCTTTTCAAAAAAGGTCTGAACCAGGACTGAAAAATACCAACCCATCCAGGAGGTTCCTCTGCCAGAATGTTACCAATGTGCTTAAAAAACACCAGAGAACAAAATAACACCGGGCTGACCATACCTAAGCGACCCATCTGCTTGGGAAGGTAGGTTACAGACCTCTTCATGAGGTTCAGTTTGTCCCCCCATAACAGTTGGAAGAAATATCTGTAGATCTTCGCAAAGAAAGACACTGGCAAAGCACAGACAAAGCTGACATACAGAACTGGCAACCTTGGCATTGGCATCTTGTAGCCTGCTTTCCCAATTTGCAAGGCTGTAATCGCCGGGATACAATTTTGATGCCTAAAACTTAAAATTTCCTGCCGGGGCTCTGGAAAGGTGTCCGGCAGCTCATAGCCATTGCTTTCCTCTCCCATCCAGAAAACATACATTTATCCTGAATGATCTTTAAGTCGAAAGTCTCAGCCTACTGCTTCATCACCAAGACCACCTCCTCTGCCTCCTCTGTCCCAGAGATGAAAACAGACACGTCATCAGCATAGGCCACAACCCTCAAAGGTGGCTCACCAGGAATGCCCAAAGGCACCCCCCACAATGGTCTGCTCTCTAACCTCGGGATGAAGGGACTGATTGCAAACGCACATAGCAGAGGAAGAACACCCCTGACACACACCCAAGCCAAAGTCAAAGGAACGTTCGATCGAATCATTCACAATCATGAAGCTTTCAGCCCCTCTGTAGAAAGTCTTCAGCCAAATCGATCTAGCCCCCTTCCAGGCCACAATTGCCAATAAACAGCCATAGGTACTCATGATTGACGCAATCAAAATCTTTAACCTGATTCAATGCCAGAAAGTACTTTCTCCAGCCTGCAGCCCTACACTGTGCTCCAGGGCCTCCCAGACAGCTAACACCACTGAAAATGTGCTTCTACCCTGAACCAAACAGGAACGGTGCTGGCGGCTGGAAAGTCGTTTACCCGCTACAGACGATTTAACCTTCACAGGTCCAGGTATAGAATCATTGCCATCATCCTCATCAGCAGAATCCCCTGAAAACTGAAAGGTTTTTCCACTTGAGGGAGACTATTTCCTGAATAATGTTTTGCAGCCCTCCGCATTCTTCCTGTACCTCCTGTTCTATTCCTCCAGCTTGCTGGAGAGGGAGGCAGAGGCTGGCTTTTCCTTCATTGAGACAGATCCTGAGGTGGATGGGATAACAGAGGCAGCATCCAGGACCCCCTCCTCACCCATACTGCCACCATCGATGCTTTTACATAACTGATGTCATCCCTCACATTAAAGTTAGCCCAATTTTTTTGCATATTGTAAAAGATGAAGTTATGCCGAGTAAATAGATACTTAACATGTCACACTTGAAAATTGCACACGCTTGTGGAACGGCGACCAAACTTAATTAAAAATCCCCATAGTCGGCGCTTTCAATTTTCTTACTGGATGTTTTGAGTTACAGAGGTCTAGGGCTAGAATTATTGCTCTTGCTCCAATGTTTGCGGCGACACCTCACACTGTGTGGTTAAACGCCGTTTTCATGTGTGGGAGCGGGACTTACGTAATGCATTTGTTTCTGCAGGGGACAGGGGCACTTTAAAAAATATATATATATATATTGTAAATTAAACATAGATTTTTTTATTTTGACACTTAAAAAAAAAATGTATCACTTTTATTCCTATTACAAGGAATGTAAACATCCCTTGTAATAGGAATATGACATGACAGGACCACTTTTCAGCGAGATATGGGGTCAATAAGACCCAACATCTCATCACTAGGCTAGGAAGCCTAAAATAAATAAAAAAAAAAAATGATCACTGCTTCCCAGCCGGCAGTACCGTTTTTTTGAAACAGAGGCCGTCGTCACGTCATAACATCGCTCCCGGCCTCTGACGATCATATAAACTCCGGCAACCATCTGGTCCACCGGAAATCTCTATGATCAGCATCCAGGGCCGCCAGATCCATTCTCCGCCTCACCCGTCGCAGCGATGAGTCGGTAGAAGCAACTGATGGCAGCGGGAGGGGGGGGGGGAACGTGCCTTTAGCCGCCCGTAAGAACGATCAAGCGGAACAGCCGCTATGATCATTCTTTTGGTGTAGGGAATCGCCGGCTGAAAATGCCGATATCTGAATGATGCCTGCAGCTGCAGGTATCATTCAGAGATAGCCCCACAAAGCCCAGGACATCATATGACGGCCTCTGGGCGCCAAGTGGTTAAATGATCAGCAACCGACTCTCTGAAAGCGGGGGGTTGATTTCCCTTTTTTTAGGGCCATAGCCCAGGTATTCAGGTAAAGTTGAAGCTTGAGGATTCAAGTTGGCTCATTCAGGGGGTCATCCCCAGAATCTCCCATCCTCACTGGGGCCAGGTAACACACCTGGTCCCCTGTGGTCTGGAGAGGGAGAGCTGCAGCACACGACCTCTCTGGTACAGAGACTGATGTGACTGGCTCAGTATTCTCTATACAACACTCACATTTATAATACATTATTTCGCTGTCAAATGCAACGATTTCCATACTAATCCACGGATTGTGCGCACATAGACTGATTTGGGTCCGATTAGCCATTCTGCCAGATCTGTATTTTTTTTTTCTTTAGATATTTTTTCATTTTTATGTGGAGGCGATTTGTCCCCTGAAATGTCTCTGTCCCAGCATACAAGTCTGTCATCCTAGGCCGTGTCCTTTGTTATTCCAACACGCTGGATAACTATTTGGCCTGACACTGTGCTTGCCGCATCTGCTTCGTCTCTAATGGGACATCCATGACAAGAGACGCTAATTGACTATCCGCTCAGTCTCTGTCTAACCGGGAGAACATAAAATCAAATCCCCTCAGAGTTAATCTGGAGTACCGCCACAATCCGCGGCCTGCCAGATATTGTCAGACTGAAGCCAAAATCACTACATAAGTTGCCATTTCACCTTCTTTCACTGCAATGAGAGAGCGCAGAGCATGCAAACTGGTACCTGACTCACAAACCATGTGCCCATCCCAGTCCTTCAATTTGCTGACAGCACAGTTCATGCATGATAGGAACTGGGGTGCTCATAATATCTGAGATCAGTGTCAGAACAAGGTCCCTAATGGCCCATACACACGATCCGAATATCGGCCGACGGATCGTACGACTTTTTTCGCTTAATAATCGCGAGTAAAATAAAATAGGTTTTTAAACTCACGAAAATTATCGTACGATAGAAAAAAACGATCGGAAGTGATGTCACGTGTTGTAATGTATTTGTATTGTATTGTCGGACGACGGCTGTACTGACTAAACGAAAATCGGACGATCGGACATCGGACGAGAAAAATTTTCGCGCTTGTCCGATCGAATTTAATCGGATGAACGGTCGTGATCGGCTGTCGAAAGTAGTGTACACACGATCCGAAAATCGTACGATCCATCATCGGACGATCGTTTTCGTCCGATATTCGGATCGTGTGTATGGGCCATAAAGAGTAAATCCACTTTTGTTAATAAAAAAAAAAAACTTTGCTGAAGATTCCTACCTTTTGTTATTAGAAATAGCTGTGTGTTTGTCTGTGGCCATGTGTATAGGAGTGGTTTTATAATTATCAATCAGCTGCTGAACCTGCTGTTGAAATCCGTGTCCTTAACCACTTCAATACCAGGCACTTAGGCTCCTTCCTGCCCAGGACAATTTTCAGCTTTGAGTGCTGTCGCACTTTGAATGACAATGGCGCGGTCATGCAACACTGTACCCAAGCTACATTTTTATAATTTTCTTCCCACAAATAGAGCTTTTTTTCGGTGGTATTTGTTCATCATTGGGATTTTTATTTTTTGCTAAACAAACTAAAAAAGGCCAACATTTAAAAAAAATAAAAATGTTTTTCTTTGTTATAAATTTTTGTTTTCTCCTTCACTGACAGGCACTGATAAGATGGCACTGATGATGAGGCACTGATATGTAGAATTAATGGGCAAAGATAGGCTTCACTGATATACAGCATTGCTGGGCACCAATCGGCGGCACTAATATGCAGCACTGCTGGGCCCTGACAGGCGGCTGTGATGGGCACTGACAGGCGGCTGTGATGGGCACTGACAGGCGGCTGTCATGGTCACCGACAGATGGCTGTGATGGGCAGCACCGATGAGGTTCTGACAGGTGTTACTGTAGGGCACTGATTGGCATTGATTTGGGCACTGTGATGGGCACCTAAAGCTGTTTCTGATCAGGCACTGAATGGCAGCAGATGGGCACCTTTTTGGCACATCTGACGGGGGTGTGCTGATTATCCGCACAGACCCCCCCTCTGACAGTGAGAGCCGCCGATCAGTTCTCCCTGTCAGCGCGAACCGAGGAATGTCGTTTACTGGCACTTTCTGGCTCACGCGATGATCAGCTGTGATTGGTCACAGCTGGTCACATGGTAAGAAGCCTCTGTGAAGCCTTCCTTGCATATAGGAACACCGATCTGTTACCTCCCACAGTTGGTCCCCTCCCCCACAGTTAGAATCACTCCCTAGGGAACACATTTAACCCCTTGATCGCCGACTAGTGTTAACCCCTTCCAAGCCACTCATATTTATACAGTAATAAGTGCATATGTTTAGCACTGATCGCTGAATAATTGTCAATAGTCCCAAAATAGTGTCAAAGGTATCCAATCTGTTTGCGGCAATATCACAGTCCTGACAAAAATCGCAGATCGCCGCCATTACTAGGAACAGAAAAATAATAATAAAAATTACATAAATCTATCCCCTATATTGTAGGCGCTATAACTTTTGTGCAAAACAATCAATAAACGCTTATTGTGATTTTGTTCACCAAAAATATGTAGAAGAAGACATATTGGACTAAACTGAGGAAAAAAAATATTTTTTATTTTTTTAAATTGGGATATTTATTATAGCAAAAAATAAAAAATAAATTATTTTTTTTCAAAATTGATGCTCTTTTTTTGTTTATAGCGCAAAAAATAAAAACTGCAAAGGTGATGAAGTATTACAAAAAAATAAAAAAGCTCTATTTGTGGGGAAATTATCAAAATTTAATTTGGGTACAGCACTGCACGACCGTGTAATTGTCATTAAAATTGTTATAGCGCTGAAAGCTGAAAATTGGCCTGGGCAGGAAGGGGGTGAAAATGCCCAGTATTGAAGTGGCTAATCTCCTCTTTTCAAGAGAGAAAAAGTTGCCATTTTTCATTTTACAGAAAATAACAGAGCTGCAAACTGAAAAGGTCATTTTCAATCGCATTCAATTACAATATGACTTGAGGTCTCAATTGTACTGTATACGCTTTATATATATATTTTTTTAGTTTGCTATTCCCCCCACAAAAGCGGAGTTACCCTTTAAGTACTCAAGGTGTGCACCCCCCATGAGATGTGGATGCAGCATAGGTTGCTGGTCCTGCACTTTTTTATAGAAAAAGAGGAAGACTATGATGGATATGAGTGGTAGTTGCTCATCAAGTAATTGGATGGTCTAATCTTGTATCGTTGGGCTACAGAGTTCATGGAGCACGTTGAGGAGTAGGGACAGGGATGACAGTGCAGTGTGGGATACATGATGACACATTCTGTGAGTCGGTTAGCAGTGAGAAGATCACGTCATTCGCTGGAGGATATAACAAAGATGGGAATTGTTGAATAATCTAACGCTTGAACAGTTCATACTCTCTCTGCACAAACCAAATACATTTAGGATTTCACATGGCTTTTAACCACCCCTTCCCCACCCACCCAAAGAGGATGAACAAACCCCATCCTGCAAATTCTCGGGAAGAAAAAAGTAATGATGTGAGCGTTGGGCCAGGAAGGACAAGACTGCCCCCTACTGGAAGAATTTTGATGTTTGCCAATGCAAAGATCTCTGCAACATTGTATCATCACAGCAATCCCTAATCACTTCTTAAGCCTCATGTACACTGCTGCTGGTAAACGAACGTTAAGACCCCTTTCACACGGGAGGCATTTTTCAGGCGCTTTAGCGATAAAAATAGTGGCTGTAAAGTGCCTGAAAAAAGCCTCATCTGCAATCCCAGTGTAAAGCCGGAGGGCTTTCACACTGGGGCGCTGCGCTGGCAGGGCGTGCAAAAAAGTCCTGCAAACAGCTTCTTTGCAGCACTTTAAGAGCTATGTATAAAGGCAATTGGCAGCCGCCAAAGCGTCTCGGCATCGTGCTTTGCAGGTGCTTTTAACCCTTTATTCGGCTACTAGCAGGGGTTAAAAGCGCTGCAAAAAACATTGGTTTTGGCTAGATACTCTCACTCCCTCATAGGGGAGTCCCTCTGCCCCGTTGGGCTTCAAAGCGGAGCAGGTAGGGCGGGCTGTGTGGGAGGACCCCCTCACACCCGCCATTGCCACCCGGGGGCATGGAGAAAGATGGCAGATTGCCTCTGGGGGAGGTCTGCCTACTCCCAACTCCTGCAGTCCGGCTCCTCTCTCGAGTACACGCACAAATTACACTTTAATAAAAAAAAAATAAAAAAAAATAAACATTGTTAAAGTGCCGCTAAAACCAGCTTTTTACCACTGACACCCAGGCGCTGCTGTCAGTGTGAAAAGGCTTTTAGGAGCAGTTGGGCATTTGTTTCTCCTCCTGAACTGAACTCTCCCTCTATGTTATCTTATCAGTACATGACTGTACACAGGGACGTTTATAGTCGTTTATAGGCAGTTGTGTTTAGATGCTTTTTCTGGAACCCAAAAATGCATTCAGAAGCTGTGTTTAGAGGCATTTAAAGCACCAAACGCGGTTAAACGCGGCTACTTGCCTTTAGCAGCGTTTCTTTTACAGACGTTTTTCATTTTAACGCCAAAAAATATTTAAACACTTCTAGATGCAAGCACAGCTAAACGCGGCATGTCAGCATGGCTAAACGGATTTTTTTAGACGCCAGTTTCTAGCTGTCAAGTTAAATCATTCAGGAGAGTTTGAACGTATATATATATATATATATATATATACACACACACACACACACACACATTATTGTAGTAAAAAAAAAAACATATGGCATAGTATTTTGAGCATGTTTTAAAGTGGAGGTCCCACTTAAAACATTTGTTTAAAGCCAGCAGCTACAAAAACAGCAGGCTACTGACTTTTAATATATGGACACACACCTGTCCATGGTGCCCGCAATGTCGGCAGCCGAAGCTAAGCAATCGCTCGGCTCTTGGCTGCCGCCTGCCGCCATCCTCGGTGAGGGAATCAGGAAATAAAGCACTGGGACTTCACTTCCCCGTTCCCTACTGCGCATGTGTCAGGTTTGAGGGCATGGCAGCCCATTTTTATTTAAAAAAACAACAAAATAATGTTCACACATGGATTTCCAGGATTTCTAATGCAGGGTTTCTTCTCCAGTAAAGTTAACATACCGTAACGAAAAATGCCAATCCTCCTGGCCCCTAGGATTACTTTGACTTGCCGTTACCTACTAAACCTGGCCTCAACAGGATTCTCCAGCCCACTGTCTTCCAGACTTCAGGACTTCCTTAAGCCCCATTGGACTTGCTAGTCACCTCAGGTCTATCAGCCTCCCAGTCCGTCAGGCACAAAGTCCCCCCCACACCAGGGATGTAGTCTCAAACAGACAGACCGCTTTCCACACCCAGGACTGTCTTCATACCGCAGCAGTGACAAGCTGCACACACTCCACCTTCCTCCACTCTCTGTTCTGACCAGCCCCTCATTATATGGGCAGTGTGCACCTGGGAACACAACCTGCTGGCTGTCTATGAGATCTGGACACAGGGTTGGAGATCCCATCCCACCCATATCTCTGAGGGATCTCCAAACTACAGAGGCCCATTCTGAACTGGCAAAACCTGGAGACAACTGACAGAGCAGTTTTCTCCATTTAAATTCTATACTCTGTAGTTTTGCAATCTGCAGATATGCAAACCCTGTGTCCCTTTTACCTCCAGTTTCATAGGGACAGAGCCTCGTTCTGTCACAATATATATCTATATATTTTTTTTATTATTGATTTATTACCTCTTTTTGTACTTTTTAACTATTACTATTTTCCAGGGTTGGATACTAGATAGGTCTTCAGCAATTAATAGTATTTGCTTCCCACAGGTGCAGGGTTGTCATTTGGATTGAGTTAAATCCATGAAAGCCATTGTTGTCCGTAGCGCTGTAAGATGTACTTACAGTTCAGCTCAGCTGACTCTATAAAGAATGTTTATGAGGAGATATATATATATTTTATCTGTGTATTGATTGAAGGATTTCCAGCACAGAGCAAGCTCTCTCCGTCCGGATCATTAAATCTCATCACGGCTCCCTCCCATACTCCTGCCTTGCGCCTCCCATACTATAACAAGGTAAACCACACTTGGCGGTAATTGCATTTCTTAATACGTATCGATCCTCCGGGTTAAATGTTCCTCTCTCCAAAGCTACAGAGAATTCTAATGAAGATATGAAAAGCCTGACTGTATTTTATTTCCGATAAATTGGAACTAATAAACTTTAATAGGCTCAGCCTTCTAAAACCACCACGGCAGGTTAACCTTATGGATGATATTCACTCTGGACATCACCGGCTGCTTCTCCCTAGTCCTGTACCAAGCTCTCTAGTGTCAGGAACGGACTTCAGCTTACATTTCAATGTGCAGGTTGCATCAAGAAATACGATTTTTGGCTGATGCCAGCATCATCACTCAAAGAACAAGAAACATTTATGAAATTATTTTTTTGTCTAATTAGCAATGTCAAAAGTAAAGTAACATGATGAACAGCAGCCACACCTGGGCAAACAAAGGGCATTATGAAACTTTAAATTCAGTCAGGTATCTTTCACCCATTTCAACTAACAAACATCAAGCTAAATACCCCTAGAATTCAGCTTTAGGCCCCTTGCACACTTCAATGTCACGCAATTTTGCTGCGATTTCTCGGCCGTGATTTGGACGTGATTTCAGGGAATGCCTGTGTAACTTAAAGTTGGACCAAAGTAGTGCAGGGACTACTTTTAAGTCAGCACGACTTGAAGTCGTACTAATATGAATGGTTGTCATTGGAAATCATGGGGAATGACTTATCGTGCTACTTTGCTAAGTTGTACAATTGTGAAAGGGGCCTGAGTGATCCTCCAGGTTCTGTGTCTCCACAGCAGAGTAAGAGGAGCCTTCTTCGAGTGTCCACACTGCTTCCAAGTGACAGTGACTTCCCACTGGGTCTATAAGAGCAGAGCTGTTTTAATGCCTGGGCACACTTGGGCACTGCCCAGGGGCCCCAGGTGCACAGGGGCCCCATGATAGTCTAGCATTACATCAAATTTTCAAACCGTCCTATATCTGCTAGGATAGTCATGCATTTTACTAAGTTTTCACAGGATGATGGCCTTGTCCTGAGTGGCATCCCAGAACTTGTACTTTGCCCCCCGGATGCCCTTCTGCCTCCCCCTGTGCTCTTTGTGTTGATTTAGTCTTTGAATTATGGCATGTTTTGTTATTGTTTAAAATCAATTTTATTGAAAGTAATAATATATGCATATGTTTAATTCTATCAACTATTTATATTTTAATTCTTGAGTAGGTGCGTAAATTTGGGGCGGGCTTGCAGGGGCCCCAGAGCATTACTTTGCCCAGGGGCCCATGATGCTATTCAGATGGCCCTGTATAAGAGGGGTCCTTAAGGCTTTGTTGTTGGCGTGGTGACATCACGACAAGGAGCTGCAATATGACAGTTCGGCGGGGGGCATAGAATGCATTGGTGGATCACCAATCTAAACTCAACAAACTTGAGTACTTTTGGGTGCCTGTGCTACTGGGTACTTCTGAGCACATCTGAGTACGTCTGAATATTTAAAAAAATGTCTAAATGCTCTGAATACAGTAAAACCTTGGTTTGCAAGCAGAAACATGATTGGTTTCACAACCATTTAATCATAAGTCTTTTAGTTTAAAGGTCCATATAAAAACATTATAGCGATGTGATAGGTTGTGTACCCATAAAATGTCCATCCACAAATGGAAGCCTCCCCAAGGGGATTAGACGAAAAATCCAGCAGGAGCTACAGAGTATAAAAGAGAAGAGAGGTGCCTCTAAGTGTAGCAATATGTTGCTAAATGTTGTACCTCGTGTGTACGGGGCCTTAGAGGCACCTCTCTTCTATTTTATACTCTGTTGTGACATGACGCTACTTGTATATCAAGACATTGCTTGTATAACAAGTCAGAATTTATTTAAAAACTTTGCTGGTCTTGCAAAACGCTCTTAAACCAAGGTTTTACTGTACTATTTACAGTATGAATACTTTTGCATATTTATGAAGGTCTAATCTTGGCTAATTTATATGTTGACACATTCAATGTATTGATGCCATTACTGTTTGGAACAGTGATTTTGGTTCACTTACCTTTTCCTTTGATTTTGGTGTTTTGATGTTGATTCTGAATAAAAAAACTCAACGCAGAGGTGCTGCAAAGGGTCATGTGGTCACATAGTTAGGTAAAAAGGAATGGAAAGTTTATACATTTCATGCCTTTTTATATCCACAGTACTATACACGGCTCTCTGTTGCAAGACAGCAGTTCCTGGTTTCCCCGCCTATGTTGGACCACTTTACTTTCTTGGATTGCTATGTCACAGCTTTATTTGGAGGCAGTGTGCTACTAAGCCACAACTTTTCCACACATATGCACACATGCGGTGGAGGTTTGCTGGGCTGTATAGTGCCAATCTGTCAGGAGCTGACAGCGTTTGTGCGCATGCACAGTTGCAGCACTGGTCTCTGCCAGGTCCCAGATATGCACTGGATTTTGCAAAATGATGGTGGGGAAGAGGGGTGGGGGCAGGGCATTGGGAAGAGATCTATGTCTGTACCACACCATGGTCAAACATACAACTTTTTTTTTAATTCTTTAACGTGTGCTCAACTGTTGGAGGCCTGGGAACCCAATAAAAAATGTTATTCATTATAAGAGTAGAATTTGGAACTCAGTGTAGATTTATATATGTTATGTGGGAAATTTGGAGGCAATTTACTGCTCCAAAATAAGCAACACAAAGAAAGATACTGCTTATGAAGAAAATGTTTAGTACTTACAGTAGCATGTTCCTCGCAGGGGATTCCCCAGGTATCGATTTTCAGAATCGCATCTGAAAGGAAAACAAGATGGTTATTGCAGTCACGTGCCCTTGCTCCCCTGGGTGTCAATTTTGTAAAAAAGTATATTTCATGCTATGGATACAGAATTACCTATTGGTCACCTACTCATTCTGATGACCAGTCTTTGCTCTTAGCTGTGAAATCTGACTTTACAGCTCACTGCTCAATTTCAAAAGTTAAAAGGGTTGTAAAGATTTTTTTTTTTTTTAAATCAGTTTCTTTAAGCTAGTGCACTGTTGGTTCACTTACCTTTTCCTTTGATTTTCCTTCTAAATGTTTTTTTTCTTTGTCTGAATTTCTCACTTCCTGTTCCTCTCCAGTACGCTTGCCCCCATCAGCCAAGCCATTCTGGCTGGGGGTTAGTCAGCGTGCTCGCCCCCTCCCTTGGCAATACATCCCTGCAGGGATGTAGTCCCAAGGGAGGCGGCGAGCACGCTGACTAACCCCCAACCAGAACGGCTCGGATGATGGGGGCAAGCTTACTGAGGAGAAACAGGAAGTGAGAAATTCAGACAAAGAAAAAAAACATTCAAAAGGGAAATAAAAGGAAAAGGTAAGTGACCAACAGTGCACTAGCTTAAAGGAACCTATTTAGAAAATATAAAACTAACCTTTACAACCCCTTTAAAAATCAGAAGTTTCCTTCTAACAATATTAAAAATAATATTAATTACAGGGGGCATTCGAGTGTAAGCTCATCTGGTGCAGAGACTGATGTAAATGGCTCAGTGTTCTTTGTACAGCACTACAGAATATGTCAGAGCTATATAAATGTATAATAATAATAGTGTGTGACTGTGGTGGGACATTAGAATGTAAGCTCCTCTAATGCACAGACTGATGTGACTGTCTCAGTGTTCTCTTGTACAGCATTGCGGTATATGTCAGAGCTACAGTATATAAATTATAATATCTAATGTCTCACCATAGACTGTGGTGAGACATTAGAGTGTAAGCTCCTCTGGGACAGAGACTAAGCGGAATAGTTCAGTGTTCTTTGAACAGCACTACAGAATATGTCAGAGCTATATAAATCAATAAATTAATTGTGAATACAGACTCTTTTTGCTGTATATATAGATACAGGAAGCTGGATCGGCAGGGGGAAGAGGTGATTAATACTACAAATCTAAGTGGATAGTATGGGGTGTAATGTGAACACACAGCTGGGAAATTCCGAGTGGGGGCCATCAGAATTGGGCTCTGTGACCAGCCATGACGTTATCTATGCCAATGTAAACAGCATCACATGATCCATCTTCCCAGGATCCTCGGCCAGAGTTTGGCACATAGAAGGAAACTTTAGTCGGCGGTGATTTATCAGTTAGTTCTTGGCAGAGATCCAGTTTCTTCCCTCATTTCCAAGGACAATTAAGAAGAGCCTTAAGCAGCCAATTCTTTATGGTCCTGATGTGAGTGGAGGAAGGGGGGGGGGCTCCATCCATCACTCTGAACATTATGGCTAATGACCACCCCATCTATCTCCTGCCTCCTCTATCTGCTAAAAGCCCCTTGTTCCATAGAGAGTATCTCCAACGCCATCTACTGCTGTCTGCGCTGGAGGACGGGCCGCAATATGGCTTCAATCACACTCCTGTAGTGATACAAATGAGGAAGGAAAGATTTAGACTGAGGCTATAGCTGGCTTTTACCAAGAGATTTTCTGTTCGAGATGGAGAAGTATTACTCAAGTCTACAATCCACATACAGGGCAGACAGGTCTTTGTGTCACCCAATGCCTTCATCCTTTCATCCCATCAGTTTTCAATGGTAAGGCACATGCTGACCACCAATTGAATGTCATGCTAACATATACGTAAAACCAATCAATTAAATCTAAGCATTGAAGTATAAATGCAGCCAAAATAAAAAAACATGAAAATCAGCACAAGAGAAGAAGTAACTTACAGCCAGTAGGATGAGTCCCTTATGCTGATGCCCCCCCCCCCCCCCCCCAAGGAAAAAATTAAAAGTCAGCACCTACAAATACGGTAGCTGTTGATTTTTCCATTAGGACACTTGTCCAGATTTCCCGCAATGTCGGCACCCCAGCTGATTTTCAGATCGGCTCTCGTGTGCCGACACCGCCATTCCTGGTAAGGGATCCTGGCAGTGAAGTATTTTGGCTTCACAGACAGTTCCCTATTGTGCATGCGCTTTCTAAATGGCCAGGCAGTGGAGGAAGGAGGATGGGCAGGGGCGGACTGACCATTGGGACTCTCGGGCACTGCCCGATGGCCCCATGCCACTAGGGGGCCCCATCAGGGTTGCCAAGCTCAATGAAACCAGGGACAGTATGTAAAAAAATTGTGTTTTTTTTTTTTACATCTGTCCCTGATATGTCCAAAATCTACATGCTTTTAATGTAAAAATCCTGAGATTTTAGCTGCCCTGCCTATGCAATGCCTCCTGGCATGGTGGCCATCTGTAAGCCTGGGGGCCCCATAATCTTCTATCGCCCAGGGGCCCCATGAGTTGTCAGTCCACCCCCGTCTGGGAGCCAAACTACCAAGGGACGGCGCCGCCTCCAGGAGTAGGGAAAGGGTACATATCAAAAACAGGCAACTGTTCCCCCCTTCCCCCTGAAAGTTGTCAAATGTGGCACTGGAGGGAGGGGGGGGGGGGCCATATAAGCAGAAGTTCCACTTTTGGGTGGAACTCCCCTTTAAGCTGGCTATAGATGGTTTGACTCTCGGCCCGTTCAGCAGGGACTGGCTGAGATTCGCACCATCTTTGGGCAGGCTGATTGTACCTAAGTCAATCCATCAATCGACTTGGGTACAACCAGCATGTCAGCTTTTTACATGCCTTTATTGCCAGCAGCTATAGCCACTAGCCAAGTGTGTTCTCCCTGTAGGTAAGGCTACCTGTGCCCCCCCCCCCTGCTTGGAGAACACAATAGAGAGGGATTCCATCATCAACCCTGACTGTGTTGGAGGGGGGATCGAGCAAAATTGCATCATCTATGGCCAGCCTTAGGTGAAATCCTCCTCTGCCCATGTCCCCCTTCGCCACCACCACTATAATCCCCCGGTGCAGAGGGGCTGTCACAGCCACCCATCTATGTCTGCCCTTTCCGCTCCTCCATTCATAAAACGTGGATTTAGGTGCGTTTTTAATGCTGCATTTTCCTTCCCTGCAGCGTAGGTGTCCAGGAGAGGGGAAATAAAATGTCCTGTTTGCAATTGTTTTAAAAGTTGCTGCTTCAACACAGGCATGGTCCAGAGTTGTCACCCTTAGGAAGCCCGCCCTAAGAAATGCCGAGCAGACATTGCTGGAGTACATGTAGAGAGAGTGGCTGCAAAGAGTCTACAGGAGATCATCAGCACCGAGATGTAACAAAAGATGATAGATTATGAAAACAAGAATTAAAAAAATACATAATAATGTTTATAATACACTACTCAGTACACATAGAAAACTAAATGTCATCCATATAAACCTACAGCAACGTAGTGTGTTAACTTCTGCCTAGCAGCACTAGGATCGTCAGTTTGAATCCCAATCATGGCATTACCTGCATTTGCATGTTCTCCCTGCACCCGCGTGGGTCTCCTCTGGGTACTACGGTTTACTGCCACACTCCAAAGACAGGCTTGTAGGTTAATTGGCTCCTGTCTAAATTGGCCTTAGTATGTGTATGTGAGATAGGGACCTTAGGATTCTAAGCTCCATGAGGGCAGGGACTGATGTGAATTTCCAATACATACACTATATTGTCAAAAGTATTGTGACACCTGCCTTTACACACACATCAACTTTAATGGCATCCCAGTCTTAGTCCGTAGTGTTCAATATTGAGTTGGCCACCCTTTGCAGCTATAACAGCTTCAACTCTTCTGGGAAGGCTGTCCACAAGGTTTAGGAGTGTGTCTATGGGAATGTTTGACCATTCTTCCAGAAGCGCATTTGTGAGGTCAAGCACTGATGTTGGATGAGAAGGCCTGGCTCACAGTCTCTGCTCTAATTCATCCTAAAGGTGTTCTATCAAGTTGAGGTCAGGACTCTGTGCAGGCCAGTCAAATTCCTCCACCCCAAACTTGCTCATCTATGTCTTTATGGACCTTGCTTTCTTCACTGGTCCAAATCATTTGGTGGAGGGGGGATTATGGCGTGGGGTTTGTTTTTCAGGGGTTGGGCTTGACTTCTTAGTTCCAGTGAAGAGAACTCTTAAGGTGTCAGCATACCAAGACATTTTGGACAATTTCATGTTCCCAACTTTGTGGGAACAGTTTGGGGGTGACCCCTACTATTCCAACATGACTGCGCACCAGTGCACAAAGCAAAGTCCATAAAGACATGGATGAGCAAGAGCAAGTCCGGACCTCAACCCAATAAAACACCTTTGGGATGAATTAGAGCGGAGAGTGCGAGCCAAGACTTCTTGTCCAACATCAGTGCCTGACCTCGCAAATGTGCTTCTGGAAGAATGGTCAAACATTCCCATAGACACACTCCTAAACCTTGTGGACAGCCTTCCCAGAAGAGTTGAAGCTGTTATAGCTGCAAAGAGTGGGCCAACTCAATATTGAACCCTACAGACTAAGCCCTGGTTCACACTGGGCTGCGGGAGTGAAACCGTGCGAGTTCAGCTGAACTTGCACGATTTCACTCCCGCTGGCAGTCCCGATTTCATCCGCGATTTAAGAGACATCTGTGCAGGTTTCTGCACAGATATCAATGTAAATCGCGTCCTGAAATCGCAAAAAGTAGTACAGGAACTACTTTTTGTAATCGGTGCAGCGCCGCAGATGCGGCGTCGCACCGATTAGGACAGTGTCATTGCCGGCAATTGCCGCCGATTTGAGATGCGATTTCACATGTGAAATCGCATCTCAAATCGAACTAAATCGTACCCAGTGTGAACCTGGGCTAAGACTGGGATGGCATTAAAGTTCATGTGCGTGTAAAGGCAGAGGTCCCGGGGGGCGTGGCCTGAGAGTGTATGGAGTAGGACGTGTTTTCCAGAGCTCTGACCGTTGATCCTGCTATCCCTATCATCCTGCCTTTCACGCTCGGAATCAACCCACCAAACCTACCTAGCTGGATTCTTCAGAGTCGGGCCATCATGTCGCCACCTAAATCTCAGAAATCCACCCAGGCGAAGCTGGCACAATATCGCCATGATTCGGGGGAGTCGGTGGAAGATGGCGGAGCGGCCCTGGCGGGGGAGACGCGGTCGGGGGGAGACATTGCCAAACTGCTTGAAGCCATCAACCTGTGTCGCACCACCTTGGCCACACAGATAGAGGAGGTTAAGGTCGACATCTCCCTCCTTCGGCAGGATGTGAATGCCATCCGGGACCGGGTGAAGACCGCGGAGAACCGCCTCAGCGTGGTGGAGGATGCCTTGCCGCCATTACAGTCAGACACCGAACACATGCAGCATCAGATACAGCAGCTGTTTGCCAAGCAAGACGAAATGGAGAACAGACTCCGGAGATGTAACATTCGTTTGATCGGCCTCCCGGAGGGTGCTGAAGGAAAAGACCCCGCCGCGTTTCTGGAGCAAATGCTTATCAAGGCCTACGGGAGGGAGGCCTTCACTCCCATGCTGTCAGTGGAACGTGCCCACCGCATGCCGGCCAAGCCACCGCCGCAGGGAGCTCCACCACGCACGTTCATAGCTAAAATGCTCCACTTTAAGGACTGGGACGCTGCCCTCCGTATGGCCAGGTTGCGGGGAAACATAGACTATGAGAACGTCAAGGTGGCTGTGTTTCCGGACTTCTCGGCAGAGGTACAGCGCCGTCGTCGCAACTTTGAGGATCCTCAACTACAAATATGCCATGCTTTTTCCTGCCAGGCTCCGGGTGGAACATGATGGGAGAGCCTCTTTTTTTGAAATTCCAGAAGACGCGATTGCCTGGCTGGAACGTCGCTCCCCCCGGGTGGAGGGGACTGAGATGTTTGTGAGTACATAACCGCAACCCCTTTAGCTTACACAGACTGTGTCCTCACTGATATACTGCCTATCTATGACACAGTCTGGACTGCCATATGCCCCGTTGGTCTAATGGACTCCCCTGAACCCCACTAGTTCTCTGTGGGTCCTTTTCTATGCTTTTTCTGTACTACCTACAGCCTGAAGCTAAGCGAGGCATAGCCTGTCCTCGAGTTTGATTGCAATGGGTTGATTTGGAGCTTGAGAAACGTTCTATATTTTGTTTATGACATTACCTATGAGGCCCTTCACAGGGCCCATGTATACTGTGTGCTGCACTCGTAGCAGGAGCCTGGAGCCTACCAGCTGCGTGCACGGTACAGCGTGGATTCCTCCCATGCCCATCCCGGTCTCTGGACTTATGTGCGGGTGATGGCGAAGGCACTGCCCGAATTACTCAAATCCCGGCCCCAGATGCCTGTTTCCTTCTAGGATGTACACTCTTCAATTTTTTCATATTTGTACTGACTGCTGGGATGATCCAGGCCCTTTGGTCCTGGTGCTGGAGGCTGCCTACTTCCGCATATCCATTTTTTTCTTTTTTTTCTTCTTTTTTGATTCTTGTGTCATTTTTTACCACGGGATGGGGATGTTTGTTCAGTTTTGGGTTCATGCCCGCATCATGTTTGGGAGATGCAGGGCGGGGAGGGGGGAGGGGGGAAGGGAAGGTTATAAATGTTTGCACATATTGGCATGTATTCAAACTGTGGTGCAGAAATGGTAATGTATGGTTTCACTGGATAATGTGTATCCTCCTTCTATCGATATTATTACTGTGTACTGCGGGGGTTGGGCTCCTGATGTGGAGGGAGATATCTACCGCTCTGATTGGGTCAGCCTCATATTGGGTCATAGGTCCATGGCGTCTGTGAAGTTTTTGACCTGGAATGTCAGGGGGCTGCGCAATAAGGTGAAGCGTACTGCTGTCCTGGCATTCCTTAAAAAACAGCGGGCTGATATACTGGTGCTTGTAGAAACTCATGTG
Source organism: Rana kukunoris (assembly GCA_029574335.1). NCBI lineage: Eukaryota > Metazoa > Chordata > Amphibia > Anura > Ranidae > Rana > Rana kukunoris. The sequence goes on along the minus strand of CM056056.1, from coordinate 23,796,321 downwards.
GAGGGGAGGTTGCAGATGGCACTCCGTCGTCCGTGGGTGGGATGGTCCTATCATTCAACCCACACTTCCCACTCCAGGGGGGTGTCGGTACTCGTTGCCAAGTCCGTGCACTTTTCTCTTGAAGAGGTTCGCAAGGACCCCCAGGGTCGCTATGTTTTCCTCTCAGTCAGGCTATTTGGAGAACCATTTCTTATTTTGGCCTTCTACATACCCCCACCATTTACTATGTCTGCTCTGACTGATGGCCTTGCCTTCATGGCCCAACATCCCTCGATACAGGCGGTGTGGCTGGGCGACTTTAATGCTACGATGGATGACACACTTGACAGATGGTCCCCCTCCCAACCCCTTACCCGACCACCAACGGCATCCAAATTCTCTAAATTAGTTGACACCCTACACCTGACTGACTCCTGGATATTTAGGTTTCCCCTGGCCAGGGCATACTCTTGCCACTCATCCACACATGGTACGCTTTCCAGACTTGACTATATCCTCCTTTCTGGTGGTCTCCTTTGGCCCCAGATTACTATCGGACCATTGCCCATACATGATCACCCTGAGCGTACCCCGGGAAGGGCCCCCTCGGGCATGGAGATTAAATCCTTTTTGGTTATCCCTCCTTCCAGAGGAGGACGATCTCACAGATGAATGGAGGGTCTTCTTTGAAGATAATGACGGCTCTGCGTCCCCCTCTGTGGTCTGGGAGACATTTAAACTACATGTTCGAACTCGTCTCACAGCCCGCATTAACCGTATTAAAGCTGACTCCTTGGCGGCGCTTGATTTAGCGACCACAGAACTGTCTGCTGCCGAACGTGCCTACGTAGCCGCTCCATCGGATGCGGCTGCGGCGGTGCTGAAACAGCGCTCCAGGGTAGTAGATCAAATTCATTATGCAAAGGCTAGGCAGAAATTATTATTCTCCAGACAAAAACTGTTTGAATTGGGAGAAAAAGCAGGCAAAATGTTAGCATACTTGGTTCACTGCGAAGACAGGCCGCCAGTTGTTATAACCCTACGGGATCCGGGGGGGACGACAGTATCGGACCCGCAAATAGTAAGCTCTAGATTTAGGGATTTTTTCTCAGATTTGTACAAGTCTACGGCCCCGATGGATAAGGAACCTATGAATAGTTTTCTGGAGATGATAGTTTTCCCTCAACTAAAGACCGACCAGGTGGATCTCCTAGAATTCCCCATTACTGTAGAAGAGATAGGGGCTCCTTTGGCGGGCTTTGCCCGCTCCAAAACCCCTGGGTCTGACGGGTTACCGATATAATTTTATTCACACTATGGAGAGATGCTCACTTCCAGACTCCTTGTACTTTACAACGACCTTTTCCAGACTCAAACACTCCCACCCTCCATGAGAGAGGCAAGGATAGTTTTGATTCCCAAACCAGGGAAAGACCCAGGACTCCCTGAGTCCTACCGCCCCATCTCACTATTACAGGTGGACGTAAAAATTCGAGCTAAAATCCTGTCCATGCGCCTCAATCAGGTCATACTCTCCCTTATCCACCCGGACCAGGCCGGGTTTATGCCGGGCCGTAACACCTCTTTTAACCTTCGCAGATTGTTCATGAATCTGCAGGCAGAACACGAAGAAGTGGGTACGCGAGTGGTGGTGTCACTTGACACCACCAAAGCGTTTGACTCTGTAGAATGGGAATACCTCTGGAACTGTCTCGGATGCTATGGCTTCGGGCCAAATTTTATTAAATGGACACGACTCCTCTATCAAGCCCCTTCGGCCCGGGTGGTTGCTAATGGATGGCCCTCGGAGGCCTTCGCCCTCAGCAGAGGCACAAGGCAGGGGTGTCCACTTTCCCCACTCTTGTATGCCCTGGCGGCGGAACCCCTGGCCATGGCTATCCGAGCAGACTCCGAGATTAAGGGATTCAGGGTGGACTCCCTTGATGAAAAAATCAGTCTCTATGCGGATGACGCGTTGCTATATTTGGCGGACTCTGGCCTATCACTCACTAAAGCCCTCAATACCATAGAACGATTTGGCATTTTTTCCGGACTGAAGATTAACTGGGATAAATCCCAGATTCTGCCATTGGACAGTTTTCCTCCACAGGAGTCCCAGGCTGGCCTGCTGCTACAGAGGGTGGAGAGGATCAAATACCTGGGGATACATGTATCTCGAAACCCTTCTGACTATACCACCCTTAACATTGACCCGCTCTTCTCCATAATCAGAACCAAATTAAGCGCATGGGCCCGCCTGCCGCTGGGTGTATGGGGAAGGGTAAGTCTCATAAAAATGGTCCTCTTACCTAAAATTTGATATGCCCTGTGGCATTCCCCCTCGTACCTCCCGCTTAGATATTTTAAATCACTAGAGGCCCTTCTTAGACCTTTTGTATGGGGTAAGAACAGACATAAATTGGCTTGGAGATCACTCAAGAACCCGACGGATATGGGGGGACTGGCCTTGCCTGACTTCAACCACTACTACATTGCAGCCCAGCTCTCCCACCTCTTTCACCTTGATAAGACGGATAGTGACCGCTTCAGGACCTTGATATGTCCAAGTTGGACACGGTGTACTGGCGACCCATTGTATGCGATAGCGGTGGGGACAGGTACCAATGTACCGGGTGGGGAGGTCAAACCCCTTTTGTACCACTACAGACGGGTGTGGGACCTGGCGTCCACTAAGATAGGCATACCCGTTTATAATGACTACTCTCCGCTATGGCATAATAAACATCTGACGGAATTTAGTACGTTTCCGGACCCCGGGGGTTGGGGCTCACGGGGCCTATTGTATCTTCACCAATTGGTGCAGAATGGCGAACTTAAAACGTACAACAACCTCCGAGAGGAATTCTCACTCCCTGACCACATGTACTTTAGATTCCTACAGGTACGTCATGCTTTCAGGGCACAGTTCTCACAGACGACCCCACCACCCACCCCCAATCCTATCATTGCAATAGCTAGGAGTCTAGACCCAAAAGGTCTTATCTCTTCATTTTACTCTATGTTGTCCGCCCCTGGATTTGGTAGAGTGGCCTACGCTCTTAAGCCCCGGTGGGAGAGGGAAGTGGGCCCAATGGATACTGAGGAATGGGAAGAGGCTATGGACTCATGCAAAGAGGTATCCCGAAGCTGTCAGATAGACTCACCCAGGTCTACATTCTGCACAGATCATACCCGACTCCGGTTAGAGTAGCTAGATACAACAGGGAACAGTCAACCTTATGCCCAATGTGTAGAACGGAAACGGGCACCTTTTTTCACCTCCTATGGTCTTGTCCTGTACAACAGGGCTACTGGACCCAGATTGTTAACTTCCTGCATGATGACATGGGTTCCCCGGTCACTCTGGACCCCAAACAGTGTCTCCTTGGAGTCTTCCCTACCCTAATGGATAGGCATACCAAAACCTTCCTACAGGAGTCACTGTTTTTGGCCAGAAAGATTATTGCGAGGAGATGGATGAGGCCCACTCCGCCCACATGGACGGAGTGGAAAAGAGAGATAAACGGAACGTTACCGTATAAAAAATTCTTATACATAAATAGAGGTTGTCCGGAGAAATTTAACAAAGTTTGGGATAGATGGCTAGATGACCCTGAAACATGCACGTAAATGAGGTGGACAAAATTTGTCCCCTCATTGTGATCTCTGATTCCTGCTCATGTGAATACTTATCTTAACCCGGGGAATTGCGGGACACTTTGACCCCTCCACACTATCTACAATCTCAATGTACGATACCATCCCTGGTGTACCGTGGGGCCTAACTCTCAATGTACTGTACCGAGTTCTGTAATGTATTATTTTGTTCTTGCATGTATGTGCCTCCCCTTCCTCCCGCTTTTCTTTATCCCTCGGTTGTAATCACTACTGCTATACTTGCAATATTGTCCTTGTTTACCTGAAATATATTTTGAACCAAATAACCCACATCATTTTAGGGATATGTGGTAATCTGAGCCTCCTACCTTGTTTACAACGTTGCTATACGGTATCACTTCTGAATGCACTGTGGAGCCCGACCCCTGATGATGTACTCTAACTTGTACTGTACAATGTTATATTATTTCCACTTGCTTCTTTTATAACCATCGTTCCTGTAACTGCTTTGCCGACTTCTGTATACATGCCAATGTTTCTTTCTCAATAAAACATAACTTTTTTGGAAAAAAAAAAAAAAAAAAGGCAGAGGTCCCAATACTTTTGACAATATAGTGTGCATGTAAAGCGATGCGTAAATTAATTGCGCTATATAAGTACCTATAATAAGTAAAATAAACAAGATCACAGCTGCCACACCAGTGTTGAATTGTTACTATTTTGTTCTATCTAGTAAAAGTGTTTTTTTTAGGACTTTGAAGGTGATGCAAACCCACATTCACCCCCCAAACACCCACCCTTGAGCCACCACATCTGCCACTAAAAAAAAATGAACCAATGTTTAGATCATTATCTTCTTTATTGGAATAACAACTGAACCTCTTGACCACGTCTGCATGTTTTATGTACTTAGTCGCAGCTGCCTGATTTGCTGTATAAGTGTCTGCTGGGTATATTGGTGTTACATCAGCTGTGTGTTTAGACGGAGTTCTGCTTTAGGAGGATTTCTGTTATCACCACCTGTTTGAACGCCGAATCCCCTGACATGACGATGACCATTTTTGATGACAGATTTGATGCTGATGGGATTGCCTGCAGTGCGCATTTTAAACACAGGATGAGGACTGACCTTACAGAAAGCCACAGGTCAGAGGTCAACGTTTTAAAGTCTTCCAACATGGCAAAACAGCAGGAAACAAACTAACAAACAAACACTTCCCACAACTCTGCATCAGTAATTTAAGACATCTTTAATTGCCTTTCCCAATCAGGCCAAAGGAGGGAGAATATCAGCAGAGTGAGAGAGCGCAGCTGGAGGAGGGAGACTGAGCCCTTGCTGCAAGGTCCAGATAAAGGTGGCGTGATTAAACAGCGTCGTAAATATTTTGCTGTATCAATCTTCCCCAAAGTGAGGCCTGACATTTACTGTAAGAAATACAAAGACACAGCACAGCAAAAGTGCAGGTCCGAGCCAGGGAGAAAAATGGACATCTGGAAAATATTATTCATTTCCAATGTTTTATAGCTCTGACATATTCCACAGTGCTGTACAAGAACACTGAGCCAGTCACATCAGTCTCTGAACCAGAGGAGCTTACACTCTAATGGCCTACCACAGTCACACACTATTAATAATATGTATTTATATAGCTCCGACATATACTGCAGTGTTGTACAAAGAATACTGAGCCATTCACATAAGTCTCAGTGCCAGAGGAGCTTACACTCGAATGTCCCACCACAGTCACACAGAAGCGCCACCCGGGCCGGACTCGGACCGTGAGCCGCCATTTAGTGACGGCTGCCAATAGGACAACATTAGCAGAAGTTGCCCAAAGGGTGGCGCTAAAGAGCTGAAAAACCACGTAGTACATCTAGTACGTCACTACATTCGTGTTTGTTGGCTGAAAAATGTTCTGCCGCGTGCATGCATACCAAGTTCACGGACAACGCCCTTCGGACAAAAATCCAAGGATTTGTCTGATCGTGTGTATGAGGCTTTAGACTATAATATAAAATCCCAATAAAATACATTTACGTTTTTGGTTGTAACATGATAAAATGTGGAAAATTTCAGGGGTTTATTATACATGTATACAGCTCTGATCTATGTTGTTGTACAGAGAACACGGAACCAGTCATTTCAGTTTCTGCACCAGAAGAGCTTACACTTTAATGCCTTACCACAGTCACGCTATTATTATTTGTATTATTATACATTTTTATAGCTCCGACATATTCCGCAGTGCGGTACAGAGAACACTGATCCATCTACTTCAGTCTGTGCATAAAACAAAGGCATAAAATATTGAAATGGAAGGAGCTAGCTCATTTTACTTTTCTGGAAATGTATCTAATTGCTCAAAACAGTTTTATAAATTAGTTGTAAATCTGATGAAATAGCAGATTAAAAAATAAAAACAATTTAGAACGTTCACAAACAGCTCGCTACGTGAACATATTATGCTGTATATATTGAAATCCAGCGAGCGCTCTTTTCTTTACCAGATTAGCGTTGGCTCATAATGGCGCCATGGATGATTTTAGCTCCTCATTAGTGACTATAACACCTCGCTAAAGAACAACCCAGATGTAGGACGGGATCAGGACTATGCGCTGCTTGCTAGTGATGGCCATTGTAATTCTCTATTCTATAGGAATACAGAGTAAAGTCTATTGAGCTCTCAGTCACTAAGCTAATCAGCGGGAAGCAATGGCGGTTACACGCAGACACACGACGCGCTCGCATCTCCAGCCTGAGAGCCCATAAAAGGACCCTTGATGTTGTCTCGCTGGGCAATAAAATGCTCAGAAACCGCGGAGCGAGTGAAATAAATTTGCCACTTCTTTATTATGAAGAGCGTTAAACACACACCTGCTTAGGAGGCGTTAACACGCTCCTAAATAAAACGTTAATAGTCGCATTCCCGCAAAACGAAGAGGATGACACTTTTACGCTGATGGGTTTTAGTGTGTGAGCCGAGCTAAGCACTAATTAGTTTCATCCCCTTCAAAGACACAAATCCAATTGCAGCGAAAAAATAATATTTGTCTGGGTTATAATGCTTTATAAATCCAATTCGTTCTGATATTTCCGCTTATTTCACCTCCTGCCTAGAACTAAATTAATATTATTATACAGGATTTGTATAGCGCCAACAGTTTATGCCGCGCTTTAAAAAGTAGAGGGGAGACCGTACAATTACAAGACAGTTCAATACAGAAGGAATAGGATAACCCTGCTCATGGAGCTTACAATCTAAAAGGGCGGGGGGGTACAAAAGGAAATATCTGCGGGGGATGATCTGATGTAGGTGGCTCGAGCACAGTTCTAAAGTGGAAGTGGGGTAGGATTCCATGAAAAAGTGAGTTTTCAGGGAAAGCCTAAAGGCTGACAGGGTAGGGGCTGACTGGACATACTGGGGTAGGAAGTTCCAGAAGATGGGAGAGGCTCTGGAGAAGTCCTGGAGGCGAGCATGGGAGGAGGTAACAAAGGAGCCGGAGAGCAGGAGGTCTTGGGCAGAGCGGGGAGGACAATTTGGGTCGATATGTGCAGATGTGGTTGGTGATGAAGATGAGGGTGATGTTTTGGATGGCCTGGTATGTTGTGGTTAGTATTTTGAATTTTTTACTGGGGGGGTAGAGGAAGTAAATGAAGGAATTGGCAGAGAGTAGCAGCAGTCACTGATTGGTTAGTAAAGTATTAGCCTAGCAGCGTTCATAATAAACTGAAGGAGGGATATTGAAATTACAACAAACTACAACATTAATGTCTTCTGGGGGTGACAGAAAACTGAGCAGGGCTTACTCAACCCATACCAATGACCTGACACCGTGATGTACCCACAGCCTTGTCCAACATCCAGACAAAAAAATCCTCTGGTACTGCTACATTGTTACAATGCACCCTGTTACATAATGAGGGTTTTACTATTACTGTAGACCAGGGGTCTCCAAATTGCGGCCCGTTGGCCAGATGCGGCCCCTTGCTTGCCGTTATCTGGCCCTTGAGGGTACTTATCATCCCACTGACATCAACAAAGGGGGTTACTATTCCTCACCACTGACACCAATTCGCTCACTGACACCAAGGATGGGGCACTATTTTTTTTGTTTACTCTTGGTGACCACCAAGTCTTTGTCATTTTTTTACTCCCACCAATGCCAGGGCATTTTCTATTCTGTCAGGCCACAACTTGGCCCCCCTAAAGTCTGTAAGACCATAAACTGGCCCTTTGTTGAGAAAGTTTGGAGATCCCTGCTGTAGACTGTTAAAGCCTGCTGACATGTTGCAAGTGTCTGCCAAAAGAACGCTGCAAAGCGAAAGCTGCCATATTACAGGAGACTGCTGCAGGATTACAAGAGACAGCTAGAGGCAATAGCTAGTTTATAGGAGACCTACTAACAAGTTCTAAGGGGCATGTCTGAACTGTGGCAATGCCACAAAATATTCAATTTTAATTTATAGGGGGTCTCAACTGTAACCTCTGATATCACCAAAGGACCACATGTTCTCTTTAGCACATTATATACTACAGAAGACTGTCTGCTGGCATGCTACAAGAGATGATCAGAGACTGCTCATATGCTACAGGTGAGGTTATAAACTGGGGCCATGCTGCAGATCACAGACAAAGACTGGGAACATGTTGCAAGAGACTGTTAGAGATCACTGACATTATAGTCCCTTTAGAGGGGTTGTAAAGGTTCATGATTTTTCATCTTAATGCATTGTGTGCATTAAGGTGAACAAACATCTTAAGATTAGCGCCCCAGCCCCTCATTTTACTTACCTGAGCCCTAAAAGTCCCGCGTCGCAAACGCGCTCTTGCTCTTTCTCTGCCTAGTCTTCTCGGCTCTTCATTGGATAGATTGATAGCAGTGCAGTCATTGGCTTGCGCTGCTGTCAATCAAATCCAATAACCCGGTGGGCGGGGCCAAGTCCTGCAACTGGTGGCTATGGACGCCGAATACAGGACTCGGGAGCGCGCCCGCAAGGTAACCCCCTTTTGGAGAGACACAGTACACTGTACAGGCTGTACAATGTACTGTGTACAGCCTTACACTGTACACAGCGACAGGCTGTCTCCTATGGGCATTTTCAAATCGTTATATCATCCCTTTATGGGCATTGTATGCATATGGTTTATACAACATCCCACTAGCATTCATGATCTCCGTTTGTGCATTCCCTTATTGGTTTCCGGATCGCTTAACCACTTAAGACCCGGACCAATACGCTGGCAAATGACCCAAGGGGTTTTTGCGATTCGGCACTGCGTCGCTTTAACAGACAATTGCGCGGTCGTGCGACGTGGCTCCCAAACAAAATTTGCGTCCTTTTTTTCCCACAAATAGAGCTTTCTTTTGGTGGTATTTGATCGCCTCTGCGATTTTTATTTTTTGCGCTATATACAAAAATAGAGCGACATTTTTGAAAAAAAATCAATATTTTTTACTTTTTGTTATAATAAAAAACCAATAAACTAAATTTTAGTCAAACATTTAGGCCAAAATTTATTTAGCCACATGTCTTTAGTAAAAAAAAAAAGCATTAAAAAAAAATTAGCTACCTAGCGGGAACAGCGACACTAATACAGCGATCAGAAAAATGATCGCTTAGTGACGCTGGCAATAGGGAGTGAAAGGGTTAACTAGGGCAGTGATCAAGGGGTTAAAACTTTATTGGGGGGGGTGGGGGGGCTACCCTGACACTAACACTGACTGACTGTCACACTGTCTGTCACACTGACACTAAATACAGTAATCATACATGTATGATTACTGCATTCAGTGACACTGTGACAGGGGGGGGGGGGGGGGGGGGGCGATCGCGGGGGTTAAATGTGATTTTGTGTGTGTGTAGTGTAGTGTTGGTGCAGGACTTACTTGTTGTGTTGTGATCTCTCCTCAGCGGCGCTTGAAACAAACGCCGAGGGAGAGATCACGTCGCTTCCTCCTTCCTGTGTTTACACAGGAGGAGGAAGTGACAGGTCAGGCGGGCGCGCGCATTGGCTGGGAGCGATCCGGAGGGGGCAGATGAAAACGGATAGCCGCCCCCACTTGTCGGATCGCTCCTGCAGCCGCGCGGACCGCCGCATGTACGGGGGGGGGGGGGTCCGATCGGACCCCCGATCCCCCCCAAGGCACCAACGTATATATACGTTGATGTGCCTGTCGGTGCCATTCTGCCGACGTAAATGTACATGCGGCGGTCCTTAAGTGGTTAATATGGTCACCAGCTTGATGCTATCCATGTGAGATGTTCACGTGCCCCTGTTTAGCAACATTCTAAATTTGGTGCAAAATCAGCTGCTTAGTGGTCACCATTTGCAGCCCCTTCAAATTATTCCATACATTGGATACAGCTGGTGGAAACTTCCCGGCTATTGGATATTTGTGCACAGGGCCCAGTCCACTATCAGACAGTGAGACTCGCTCTCTCTTTTTGCTACTTCTTTGAACCTTGATCGTGTGCTGAAGAAGCCTAATGGTGAAACGCGTTGACACACAAGGACTCACTGTACAAATCATATCATTTTACATGATTGTTTTACATTTTTTGTACACTTTGACTATACCATGTACTTTTTTCAATATATATTGTTATATTTTTTCTACTTCTCCATTGTTTTCTATGCCTCTAAAGTCTGGCCCATGGTTACTCTCTGAGTACCCTTTTTTCTTGTTTCCTCTCTAATTTACTGATGTGGAAAAGTGAGTGCTTCCTTTTTTTATTTTTCATCATAAACGCATTATAGAAGTAATACTGAATATTGGACATTATTATGGCTCTGTAAAATTATACATTGGAGAAACTCCATGTCCAGAAAATACTCCCAGAAAAGTTTTGTTATAAAAACACCTTGCGCATCTCACCTCGGATCGAGCTAATGATGGCGGCTTGTAATTACGGAGCCAATTTGCATTTTGAAGCCTTTGCAGAATACAATGCGCGGCCTCCCAACAGCTGCCTTATAATGGGCTCCGGTTATAATCCCAAAGATTTTTGCCGTCTAATATTAAGTGTCCTATTTTTAGCTGAGCACTAACAATGACGTAATGTGACTCCGGAGAGGCTTCGCAATTTTTTTTTTCCTCTCGAAGAAAATGAGCTCATGTAGAACATTTGGCAATCGGAGGCTCATTAAAACGTTCAATTCGGTACAAAAATGCAAGCTGGACTGCGCCATTTTCCACTGATCATAAAGGATGCTTCTTGACTCTTTATCGCATTTGGTAACAATTAAAGAAACTTTTCACAGAAAATTATCGAACAGAAATGATTACAATGTAGCTGGTTATTAGCACCTATTACCAGTATTAATATTATTAGTAGTTCATTTAAACATAAAACCGCAGCTCACCATAGACGATTCTAGTGTGGATGTATACAGTACATGTGAAAGCCACAGTCAATGCCGTTCCTCGGGACACGCCCCCTGACATGTTTCAACCAGCCCACTGGGGGTTTAATCATAGGGGTCCCTAGGATTTTATGTTTAAATGGTCATTGCTCACTAGATGAGTTTTTCTTACACTGGCATCCCTACTAACAGAGACATAGCTTGAAGCTTGTGGGCCCTGATGCAAAAGTTGACCTGGTCCCTGGGCTGTTCTCACCCTGTGCTCCTCTCCATTCAGGAAATGGCTCACAGCTTGTCCCCAGCCAATGAGAATGGAGGGTTGTGGACCGTGGAAGGCAAAGTGGAAGCCTAGTACTGGAGCGTGGCTGGGGGGCCCTAGGGCAGATCGGAGCTGGACTTTGTGGAGGATATGTTAATATGACAGGGAGGCTGCAGGGGCCCCCTGTAGCTAGGGGTAGGGTTGCGATTGTGACCCCTGCAACCCCGTATGCTACGCCCATGCCTACTAACCTTAATGCCAATGGAGCTAGGTGCTCTCACTATCCATCGTTCTCAGGAAAACAACCTCCTGTTGAGGAGGAAGGGGAAGGGCACCTCCACCATTCAACAGAGTGGATGAGTAAATAAGATTTTTTTTATTTGTGGGATTTGCTGTATTTCTGTGCAGATAAATGATGGTAATTTAAATTTTTGCAGCAAGGCTCTCCTGCATAAGATTTGTGACCTACGCAAATGAGAGCTGGTATGAGGGGCCCTCCCGGGGTTCACGTAGCCACAGGGTCCTCCACGGTACTTTGTGCGTGAACGCAGCACAGAATTTCTAGGTTCTCCAATGTGTGATGATCGTCCGCATAATCTGACCTTCTGAAAAGTCAGCCGTTAGTCATATTATGGGCTGAACTACTAATTGCTGCAATGTTACCGCCCAATCAAATCTCCGACACTGATGGCCGAGGGGGGTGTTATTCCATCCTGACCAAAGTTAAATAGACTCGTTGTGGCGTTTTTGTATTTTTTTGTTCTCTCTCTCCTCCCACGCATTTCACGCTGTGGCATTCTTAAGCCAGAAAAATTGTTAAAAGTCATTTCATCATATTAATTATACATCCCTTCGCACTCGGGGACAGACGGGGGCTCATTAATAGCATTCTCACTCGCCATGCGCCATTCTCTCTCCTCCACTACGTGTGAGAGTCGCAGTAACGCAGTCGGGGAAAAAAGGAGCCAATCTCTCCCGCCTTCCCGGCACTTCCAGTTTCACAAGACATTTGTTTCGTCAGCAGTCATAATATTGTAACAAGATATTTGCAGCCGGCGAGAGGAAAATCACACACGAGCGCTCCGAGATTAAATTATAAGCGCAATGTAAGCAGAATGACATAATAATTGTATTAAAATGTGTTTCGCTGGCATGCTGCGCCTGGCCGCTCTGAATCCAGGGCTGTGTTCACTAAAGGATGCTACACGCGAGACTGGTAATTCTGGTATTCTGGTAATGTCAGAGTGGCACTCCATCATCATCCATCTGTTTGCACAGATCTAGACCTAAAGGGGAAGTAAACCTTAAATGGGGGAGATTAACCAAAACTGGTGCACACAGAATCTGGTACCGCAATGCATAGTAAACAGCTTCCATGTTTAGCACTACCCCCCTAGGAGCTGCTGGATTAAATTTGAGCCTTGCACATTACCTCATCATTCATTGTCTAGGGGAAGAAAGTCTGTAAAGAACTCCAATGTCCACACAAGTTGTAAAACCATTAGCGGTTAGGTTTTATTTTTCTCATAACTTGCAAAAAAGTAGATAGTAGAAGGATGGAGGAGCAGGGGAAGGTTCAGGCTCATAGTACAGATCACTGGGGAAAACTTTTAAATTCCAACACAGTCACTCGCCACTTCCTCTTGAGTGGGTATTGCTCACCCGGATAGGCCCCTCTCACCTGGTCTAGCAGCCGGAATGATGCACAAACAATGATCAGTAACAGTCTCTGCCACAGACTGGTTGCAAGCATAAGTGAACCATTCCAGAACCCTCTGCCACAGGATTTGGTATCCAGATATCCAGCCTTACAGTATTAGAGCCTTTAAGCCAACCCCGGCACACTGTAAGGTTTTCGTAGACTACGGTGCATCCTCCAATAAAGTTCCCAGGCCTCTCCCAAAATACCAGCCTTCCGCTCTGGCCTTTCCGCGACAGGTCCTCCCCTGGTTTCCTCCATTGAGCGGCTTCCTCCCGCGGGACAGACAGCACAGGATCACCTTCAAAGCGTAGGCCCCAGTCAGGACAACTGGGCCTACCTGGCAGGAACGCAGCCTCAGGCCAACATGGCCCTGAGGCCAAAAATCATGCAGCACATACCTCGCGCCAGGAGGGCCACAAGGCAGAAAAGGCACCCCCCAAAAAAATGGCATCTGCCCCTTAAGTATCCTTCCCCAGGATACCCACTGGGGAGACCACTCCCACTGGGTTGTTTCCAGAGAAAGACACCCAATACACCCTGACCTGCTTGAGTTCCAACATTGGCCTATGGTGGCAGCGCCACCCATAGGCAAACAAAGGGAAATCCCTCCAAGCACAGCCAAAGCCGGAACAGAGGCTGATTTAGCCTTAATTAACAACTAATTATCAGCTCAGACACCCACTAAATTTAACATAGCGCGTGGTCATCAGGAGCAGGGCACTACACATGCTTCATTGCGAGAACTTTATTGAACAAACTGAAGTTAGAAGCTCATTGGTTACTATGCAGGGATGCACCAGCTTCTATGTGCACCAGTTTTAGTAAATCTCCCCCCTGTGTATCATGAACAATTGCCATTTTTTGTCTCCCGACTGCAAGAACATCCAAACAAAAGACCCTTATCGCAGGACTGTAAGGGTTACGCCAGCCATAGACAGAGTGATTTTCTTTCCTGCAGCCATGGGTTGCAGGAAAGACAAAACGCTTTATTCCCCTATCAACACAGTCAGTGTTGATGGGGGAGTCCCTCCCACTGAGCTATTGTGTTCTCCCAGCGGGGGGAAGCCGTCACTGTTGGGAGAACACAGTGATTACTGCTAATGATTATAATAGCCCCTAGCAAAAATCGCATGTAAAATCCGACAGTTTGGTTGTACCCAAGTTGATCGATCGATCAACTTGGGTACATTTAGCCTGCCCATACATGGTTTAAATCTCAGTTGGTCCCAGCTGAACCAGCAGAGATTCGAACCGTCTATGGCCAGCTTTATTTCCATGTAAGATTAAAACAACTTTTTAAATGACAGTATTATAATAAAAGACAACTACACTTTAGTAAAGTTGATCTTTGAATGTACTACCACATGCATCTACCAAAATACTGATATTCAGCCCACTTCCACAAATTCTTCATGGTTTGGTCCTCCCTGATGCTGCACAGCCTTTGCAAACTTGGCCGTGTCCAGTTTTTACTGTGCTTGTGCCATGCTCAGCCCACTTATTTCTATGGCTGGTCCTTACTTTTGACAGCCACCAGACATGCAGAAGAGTAGACTTCAGCCAGAGGAATAAAAAGGCTGAGCTGTACACAGTAGCTGCTAGACACAGCTGGGATGTTTTTTGACAGACCACATGAGCATGACTGACAGTAAAAATGTTGGTAGGTGACTATCACTTAAGGGGAAGTGGGGGAAACATTTAGCCCTTTCACTGCCATGGACTTGGTATTTCCCCTTCTGTTAAAAGCTCATGATCATTTCAGTGACCAAGAACTTCTAATCAAATTGTCCCCTGCTGATTAAAATATAGCTATGAGTAGCGGCTGACAAGTTGCTTACCTTAGCTGTTCATTCAAAATGTGAACCCCCCGCTGACACAACTGCTGCCAATACTCTGTGCCCTGTGCCTTGTGATAGCTGTGAATCTTTTACAGTCATCTCAGGTTTGGATACAGCAGCCAACTCTCCTCTGCCAGACACTGTCTGTGTGAAATGGAGGATAGCCACTGATTTCACCCACTAGACACCCTGCCACGTGCAACAAAGTGCCAGCACTACAGTCACTGCCCACAGCACCTACCCGCAGACACAGAGGGAAAGTTATACCCAATGACCGAAACAGAGGGAAAGCCCTGCAGCCATGAATGCCCTTCACACCCTTAAATAGCCATGCACCCCCTGTACTCGGTGGCAGCAGCCGACCCTGTGGACAGTCCACCCTCAGAGGCCAAAAACATTTATACAGAGTTTTGCAGAGCCTCCTCAACCATCCCAACACCACCCTGTTTCCTCATTCTGCAAAAAAAAAATTGAAAAAAATGTGATCTTCAAAAAAACTCACCATGCCCCCCAACACACACAATAAGGGGTAATTTTGGGGTCTTTGTGTGTTTTGGCATTTTAGGGCCTGAAGAAATGCAATGGGCATTCAGAACATTTTTGTTCTTTTTTTTTTTACTTTTTAGCCTTTAGGCCGAGTTTAAATATGCGTGACTGGGGCTTGCAGTCTGGGGTCCAGTGCGTTTCTGTTCACCACTTCAGGTGCGATTCGGTGCAAATTTTTGCCTGACACAGACCCAAAAACGCACAGGACTTTTTTGGACACCGCACTGCGGCCGCCCCGGACATGTGTAAACAGGCTCCATTGAGAGACGGTCATAGCCACATGTCATGCGAATTGGACGCATCCAATTCCCATATATGTGAACCCAGCCTTAAGAACTACCAAGAAGGCTATGTTTAAAAAAGTGGAAATAAAATTAATTTGGGTACAGTGTTTTATGACCAAGTAATTGTCAAATTAGCACAGCACTGAAAATGGCCTGGAGAGAAAGAGGGTGCAAGATGATGGTATTGAAGTGGTTAAGAAAAATGTATACAGTGAGGTCAGATAACAAACATAATACAAATGAAATCATAAATTCCCCTCACTACGCCCACCCCCCCCCCCCCCCCCGAGTTCAGCCCCCGGCACAGTACTCACAGCTGGCAGTGGTCTCCTTTAATTCCCTTGGTAGTGCAGTGGCATTTTCCAGTTTGCATTTCACAGATACTGGCATGTCCGTTACACTCGCAGGCTGTGGAGGAGAAGACAGGCATAAGACACAGCGCACAAATACTTTCCAAATACAGATCATGTTATGACAAAGATTTATAAAAAGATGGCAAACCCGGAGCCCACTAGACACCTAGAGTACTACAGACACTCCGAGAATTGTAACTTTTTTTTTTTTTTGTAACAGTTGATGATGAAAATCTGAATATCCAACTTTGACAACCAAACCAAAATGTATTGTTCTACAAGAAAATGCCCGGCAGTCTATCCTCTCACCATGAACCTATAGCCTGAGTGGGATGATGTAACCAGGGCTCTGATATCTTCTGTTCCCCATTAGATGTAAGCTGTAATGATCAGAAATCTCTTAACTTCTGTTTCCTATCAGACATAAGCTATAATAAGCAGGACCCTCATAACTTCTGTTCCCTATGAAATGTAAGTGATGACAAGCAGGACACAACATGCCTCCTGTTCACAATTAGACTCCAAGATGTAACAAGTAGGCCATCATACTATTTGATGTAAGCTGCAATGAGCAGGACCCTCGCATCTCTTGCTCCCTATTAGACTGTAAACTGTAACGATCAGCTTCCTCATAACGTCTCTTCCATTTTAAATGTAAGCTGTATTGATCAGTAACCTCAAACCTCCTGTTTCCTATTTAGATGTAAAATGTAATGATCAGGACCCTCATACCTCCGATTAGTTATTAGATGGAAGCTGAAATGATTAGGACCATCATACCTCCTGTTTACTATTAGATGTAAGCTGTAATGACCACGACCCTCATAGTGTCTATTCTCTCATAGCTGTAAACTGTATTTCCCATGAGATGTAAGTTGTAAGAAGCAGGACCCTCAAATGTTCTGTTATTTATTTAATGTAAACTATAATGATCAGGACCCTCTTACCTTCAGTTCCCTATGAGATGTAATTGGTAACAAGCAGGACCTCCTGCTTCCTGTTGGGCTGTAATAATCAGTGACCCCCATACCAACTTTTCACTATTAGATGTAAACTGTAATGATCAGGATCCTCCTACCTGCTGTTCCCCATTAGATGTAAGCTGTAACAAGCCGGACCCTTATATTGCCTGTTCTCTATTAGATATAAGCTGTAATGACCAGAAGCCTTAAACCTCTGCTTCCATATTAGATGTAAGCTGTATTGATCAGGACTCTCATACCTCCTGTTCCCTATGAAAGGTAAGTAATAACAAGCAGGACCCTCATACTGCCTGTTCTCTATTAGATATAAGCTTTAATGACCAGAAGCCTCATACCTCTGCTTCCATATTCGATGTAAGCTGTAATAATCAGCAGTCTCAAGACCAAAAGCCTCATACCTATTCTTCCATGTTCGATGTAAGCTGTAATGATCAGGATCATTCTATCAGCACTTCCCTATTAGATATAAGCTGTAATTACCAGAAGCCTCCTACCTCTGCTTCCATATTAGATGTAAGCTGTAATGATTAGGACTCTCATACCTCCTGTCCCCCATAAAATGTAAGTGATAACCAGCAGGACCCTCATATTGCCCGTTCTCTATTAGGAGTATGCTGTAATGACCAGAAGCCTCATGCTTCTTCCATATTAGATGTAAGCTGTAATGATCAGGATCCTTCTAACTGCTGTCTACTATTAGATAAAAGCTGTAATGCCCAGAAGCCTCATACCTCTTCTTGCATATTGGATGTAGGCTCTATTGATCAGGACTCTCATACCTCTTGTTCCCCATGAAATGTAAATAACAAGCAGGACCCACCATACCTCCTGTTTACCTTTAGACTGTTAGCTGTAATGAGAAGGACCCTCATATCTCCTGTGCCCTACAATTGCTGTATATGAATAATGGCAACCATTAACATAACCATTGGTCAGAATTCCCCATGAGATGTAATTTGTAACAAGCAGGAACCTCTTGTCTTCTTTTGACTATATATTGAAAACTGTACTGATCAGGACCCATCATACTGCCTGTTCCCTATGAGATGTAAGCCATAATGAATAGGGTCCTCGTACCTCTTGTTCCCTATGAGATGTAAGCCATAATGAATAGAACCCTCATACCTCTTGTTCCCTATGAGATGTAAGCCATAATGAACAAGACCCTTATACCTCCTGTTTCCTTATGAGATGTAAGCTGTAATGAATAGGACCCTCATGCCGCCTGTTCCCTATGAGATGTAAGCCATTATGAATAGAACCCTCATACCTCCTGTTTCCTATGAGATGTAAGCCATAACGAATAGGACCTATAGGAGCTATGATTAAATAAAGACAACCATCAAGGTTTTTTGGAGTGCGGCTGTCCATATTTTATTTTTCCATAACAAATAGGACCCTCATACCGCCTGTTCCCTATGAGATGAAAGCTGTAATGAATAGGACCCTCATACCTCCTGTTCCCTATGAGATGTAAGCCATAATGAATAGAACCCTCATACCTCTCGTTCCCTATGAGATGTAAGCTGTAATGAATAGAACCCTCATACCCCCCGTTCCCTATGAGATGTAAGCCATAACAAATAAGACCTATAGGAGCTATGCGTAAATTAAGACAACCATCAAGGTTTTTTGGCGTGCGGCTGTCCATATTTTATTTTTCCATAACGAATAGGAACCTCATACCGCCTGTTCCCTATGAGATAAAAGCTGTAATGAATAGGACCCTCATACCGCCAGTTCCCTACAATCACTTAGTTCCCCCTAAGTTTTCAATGCCCTGTCTCTCATGCCAGGGGAAGAGGCAGAAGCTGTAAGGAGTCATTCAATGGATATTCATTGGTTAGCAGCCTTCCCCTGGGGCACTGAGGATAATACCAGTCTATAGGTTGGGCAGCTGGTGGTATTTAGACCTATGCCAGTCTACAGGTGGGAGGAGGACGGATAAACTCTGTATATTGCCCAGATATTACCTGCAATAGACTGCGGTGTGGGGCTCCGGGGAGACAGGACTAAACATCTGGCGCGGGATTTATGTGAATAATGGCTTACACAATGACACCCGCAAGATACAAAGAAACAATCAATAAAACACAAATGTCTTATTGGAGATTATTATTGCTTCTAATAGAGTCATACATCCTTCAAAAGGGACTGTGCAGCAAGCTTTCACACAACAATCCTATGCTGAACACACAAACTCAATCACCCATACATCTATGGGGGCTCTGTTACTTAGACATCTGTACTTTAGTTCAGAGCTCTGCCCACATATTGCAGAGAATACAGCAGCAAGGGAGATTCTGTGGGGTTGGTGGCCAGAGGGTTCAACTCTGGTAGGAAAACTAGATTAGAGTGTCTGACCAGAGAGACAGGATCAGATCAGATGTTGGCGGGTGACAACGGACACATGTCCATTGACATCCGCCCCTCCATAGAGAGCAATATATGGGCCGATTCGGTCCACCTGAAAAACTGACAGGCGAACCTAATTGGCCTGTCAGTGTGAAAGGGGCCTTAAGATGACTGCACTTGGGGACCTTCTAATGGGATGTTATTAGTGCAAGAGTAGAACACATAAGATATTTGCCAGGAACATTGCAGTTGGGAGCATTGCAAGCTGTTTACTGGGAGAGGCTAAGGTTGCACTCATTAGATTACCTGAACTGTCCATCTGATTATAAAAAGAGTTTCCCAACCTAGAACGGAAAGGGTGATAGGCCCCTTGGAGGATGAGGAATGGGAGAAGGCTCTAGAATCCTGCAAGGCTGTCTCACCCAAGCTCTCCGAAGGATTGACTCAAATTTACATTATCCATCAGGCATATCTCACCCCCCCCTTTGGGTTGCCAGATATAGAAACACCCATACTACCCTTTGTCAGATGTGTGGGAGGGAGGCGGGTAAGTTGTTTCACTTACTGTGGTCATGTCCCAAGATACAGGGCCTGTGGGTGTTTTAACCTTCCTACATGACCACATGGGTTCTCCGGTCACACTAGACCCGAAACCATGCCTACTCGGGGTATTCACAGATACTATAGACAAATACACAAAGACGTTCTTGCATGAGAAATTGTTCTCGGTGCGGAAGGTAATTGCCCAATAGTGAAGGTCAATAATAATTTACCGTATAAAAAGGTTATATACATTAACAGGGAATGCCCAACCAAATATGACAAAATATGGAATTGTTGGCTACAAGACTCTGATTCTTGCACGTAGGGGACTTTGGGTCTGTATTGCCTGAAGAGTGGTTTGCCCCTTGCCGGGTATACTGTTACAGGTCAGGGCGACCCCCACAGTTGACTCGAGATACTGCTCTTTCTTCTTCTGTTATTTTTTATTCTTGTTTTCATAGGTTTCTTATTCATGACGCCAGCCTTGAACTCTCTGTATTCTGATTGCTGCACACCCTCATGTTATCAGTTACACTTTGGCTGTATGTAATGACATGTATGCACCTTTTGTTATAATAAATTTGTTAAAAAAAAAAAAGAGTTTCCCACTCTGAAAGATTTCAGCAAGTGCACTGGAATAGCCTTACTCTGTACCTGCAGAGCTAAAGCAGCTTCAATCCAGTTTGCCAAAATTCCTTGCAAAGAATGAAGTTGCAAAAAAAGGACGCTCGCTTTCTGTGTGGAAGCATTGGTCTCCCTGAAGAAGTCTGGCTTTCCCCCTGCTGAGTCAGACATATTGCTCAAAAATCAGCAGATCATGTTCCCTGCTCATTGCAAAGCTCTAGCAATGACTCTGGAGGGGAGGGGGAGGATATCAGATCCCTGCAGAGAGACCACTGTTTCGAGAGCGAGAGAGAGAGAGAGAGAGAGAGAGGGGGGATAGAGAGAGAGATCAAGTCCTTCTCTGCGGTATACAAACAGGGGGCATGCCTTTTTACTCAGTCTGCGGCTTCTTTCTAAAAAAACTGTTAGGCTTTGAACGCATTTTGTTTTGATGCACCTGGAATCTATTTAGCTCATTTAAACAGCAAGTTCAGTAAGGCTTTAAACAGCCCGTGGATGGCAGAGCTTGGCATGGTGAGCTCCTTACCCTAGGGTTTTTTTGATGCCAGGTGGGACTTCATAAATTGCGGCACAAATACATATCGCTCAGGAGTCAGCTGCTCGCTGTGAAACAGCAAAAACGTTTTTAGAAGCCGGCTAGGAGCTTATTAAATTCCGAGAGGTAAATCACCATTATGGCACAACTCAGAACGGAGACTGAAATCCTTGGTGCGGTGTGCTAAGCGGCGGAGTCTGAATTATTAATCGCATTCTACACCGTGTTGTAGTTTATTATGAACAATTGGGGAATAGCTGGGGGATGCAAAGAAATTGAATTTAGATTAATAGATGGAACTTTAGTTTGGGGAAAAATGAGGCCAATATTCTGAACGTTTGGGGCACCGCAGATACATAGCACCACAGAATTTGTTTCCAAAAAGGGCGAGTGATAGCAGGATCATGGAAAACCCATAACAGCAAATTAAAGTGTCCAGTTGACCAAGAACCACTGGCCAATCATGGGAAATCCATAACAGCAAAGAAAAAGCATCCAGTTGACTAAGAACCACTGACCGATCATTGAAAACGTTTCATGTGACAACACTTTGCTACAATGTAAAGTAGTGAGTGTACAGCTTGTATAACAGTGTAAATGTGCAGTCTAAACTGCTGGCAACAAAAGTGAGTACAACCCTAAGTGAAAATGTCCAAATTGATCCCAAGGCGTCAATATTTTGGTTTGATCACCATTATTTTCAAGCGCTGCCTTAACCCTCTTGGGCATGGAGTTGACCAGAGCTTCACAGGTTGCCCCTGGAGTCCTCTTCCACTCCTCCATGACGACATCACAGAGCTGGTGGATGTTAGAGACCTTGCGCTCCTCCACCTTCCATTTGAGGATGCCCCACAGATGCTCAATAGGGTTTAGGTCTGGAGAAATGCTTGGCCAGTCCATCACCTTTACCCTCAGCTTCTTTAGCAAGGCAGTGGTCGTCTTGGAGGTGTGTTTGGGCTCATTGTCATGTTGGAATACTGCCCTGCAGCCCAGTCTCTGAAGGGAGAGGATCATGCTCTGCTTCAGTATGTCACAGTACATGTTGGCATTCATGGTTACCTTAATGATCTGTAGCTCCCCAGTGCCGACAGCTCTCACGCAGCCCCAGATCATGACACTCCCACCACCATGCTTGACTGTAGGCAAGACACACTTGTCTTTGTACTCCTCACCTGGTTGTCGCCACACATGCTTGACACATCTGAATTAAATATGTTTATCTTGATCTCATCAGACCACATGACATGGTTCCAGTAATCCATGTCCTTAGTCTGCTTGTCTTCAGCAAACTGTTTGCAGTTTTTATTGTGCATCATCTTTAGAAGAGGCTTCCTTTTGAGACAACAGCCATGCAGACCAATTTGATGCAGTGTGTGACATATGGTCTAAGCACACAGTCACATACAACACTACAACGAGCCAAGAAAAATTAGGTTCAATGATCCCGAGCATGCGCCAAATTGATTTTGAGTATGCATGGGAGTTTTGTGCGTCGGAATTGCATACAGATGATCAGAATTTCCGACAAGAACTTTTGTTGTCGGAAATAATGAGAACCAGCTCTCAGATTTGTTGTTAGAAATTACAGCAAATGTCCAATGGAACCTATACACGGTAGGAAAATCTGACGCAGGATTAGAGCCACCGACCGATCATGGAAACCCATAGCAGAAAACTAAGGTGTTTAGCTACCTGACAGCCACTAACCTACCATGGAAACCCATAACAGCAAACTAAACCATCCAGTTGCAAAGAACCGCTGACCGATCATGGAAAACCATAGCAGCAAACTAAAGCGCTCAGTTGCTTGAGAACCGCTGACCCATCGTGCCTGAGAGCCACTGACTGATCATGAAAACCCATAACAGCAAATTAAAGCTCCCAGCTGCCCACTGACCCATCATGTAAAATTTATAACAGCATATGAACTTATACATCAATGCCAAATCCCATATACTGTACCGGTAATAAACATAAAAGTATTCACCAAAGGACTATTTCATTGCTTTGTTATTGGTAAAGAGCACTATTTGGAAAAAAAAGTTAAATCAAGAAAGTGATACTATCCAGGGGGCACGCCAGCCGTACTAAAGTCATTAAAAATTATCAGAAGGCAAAATGTTTTTTTTTTTTTTTGTTTTAGATAATGTGAAGAGAGATTAGAAGACCTGTATGTTTTTAATTGCTGTCCGTTTCCTCATTAGGGCATTGCATCCTATTTGTCTTGGTGATCTATATCCCCAAACATGAAAGAAAGTGAAATACTGTAGAATTCCAAACTTTGAGAGGTTATAATAAAAGCATATGGAGGAGAAATCTCACCAACGGGGACACTAGTTTTTGTGAACCTGGGGACAACCAGGAATTCCCTTACTTTGGAGGGATTTATTGCCACATACACACGGCCGGGTTTTCCCGACGGGAAAACTGCGAGGAGAGCTTTTGGCTGGGAATTCTGGCCATGTGTATGCTCCTCGCAGTTTTTCAGATGGGAAAACTGCCCAAAAACCGCCAGACAATAAAGGAGAATCAGCCCCACTTTTTCCTGCCGGGACAACCGTCAGACTTTTGCCCGGTGGTTTTTGGCAGTTTTCCTATGAGAAAATCTGCGATGGAGCATACACACAGCCGGGATTCCCGACCAAAGCTCTATCGCAGTTTTTCTGTCGGGAAAACCTCTCATATGTACGGGGCATCAATCACTGTTTTGGCTATGGGACAGGCAGTAAATTAAATAATTCTCTTCAATGTGGTGGAAAAAAAAAAGTCTCATCAGCTGAATATGAAAGCTGTAATCATTACATTCCCGAATGGTCACACGGCCAACGTTGTATGCTGATGTGGTGTGGCATCAAGGGATGCGCCACCCAGTTTCAGTGGGATTCTGTAAATGCTGCCCACCAGCAATGTGCCAACAAAGAGCAGTAAGAGCTTAGTCACGTTCTCTTTTAAGCACATTAAAGTGGTTGTAAACTCTTACAGACCACTTGGCCCTACTAGTAAGCCTAGATTAAGGCTTACCTGTAGGTGCAAGAAATATCTCCTTAACTAACCTACACGGTTAAGTAGATATTTGCAGGAAAGACTGCACTGATGTCTACGGCACGTGCAGGTCGCAATGAGTGTGCCGTTAATGAATGGTATTGTGCCGTCCCTGACAGCTCCCGCGTGCAAGCGTAGGAGTGAAGCCATCGCTGCTCAGGCCAGTCACAGCGCCAGAGCGTATTCCGTATTCTTCTACATATTTTTGGTTAAAAAAAAAACGCAGTAAGTGCGAAGTGATTGGTTTGCGCAAACGTTATACCCCTACAAAATAGGGGATAGAAGAATTATTATTTTTTTTACTAGTAATGGCGGTGATTTTTCTCACGACTGCTATATTATGGCGGACACTTTTGACACATTTTTGGGACCATTCACATTTATACAGCGGACAGTGCTATAAAAATGCACTGGTTACTGTATAAATGTGACTGGCAGGGAAGGGGTTAACACTAGGGGGCATCAAGGGGTTAAATATGTACCCTGAGGCTGGGAGTGATTCTTACTGTGGGGGGAGGGGGACTGACTGAGGGAGGTCACCGATGGTTGTCCCTATATACAAGGGACACACCATTGGTCTCCTCTCCCTGACAGGACGTGGAGCTCTGTGTTTACACACAGAGCTCCACGTCCCTGGCTCTGTGACTGCAGATCGCATTGGCACTTGTTTGACGTGGCGGCGCGCACGCCCCCCAGTGGCGCGTGGCCGAAGGCCATATATAGACTACCCCACAGCAGATCAGAGCCACCTTGCGGCCGTAAAAAGTCAAGCGCTGGGTGGGAAGTGGTTAAAATAACAATATTCTATTACAATCTAACGCATTCCAGGGATTAGAGAATAACAGATGAGAAATTTTACATATTGGACTGATAACTAAGAATGACCTTTTTTAAGGCAGGCAGGTGTTGGCACACAAAGTATGTAAGCAGCTGTTTTAGGCTGCCACTAACTGCTCGAATTCCGTCGCCATATCAGTACTGGGCCCGGTGGTGGGATAAGGAGCAAGGTTTCTGGTTTGAAGAAGTTGTCTCCCATTTAATTCTTTTTTTTTCCAGCAGATTCCAGTGAGGACTCTCCAGTCCCCCATTAGAGGTTTATTCTTTTTAACCGGATCAGAAGACAGGATGGCAGTCTGGTACAATAACAATATCAGTTCCTTCTTAGACTTTATAATTCCTCCTATATCGGCTGGGGGGAGCCTTTCCCGCTCCGAACCTTTCTTATTAAGTGCTTAAATAATGGTGTCGGCAGTGCATGGTGTTCCATTGTGGAAAGTGCAGCGGGGAATGTGGAATACGGGGCGGATCGGCTTCCCCCTCACATCTCCCTTACCATTTCATCACAATAGCTGAGCTGGCCCGGGCCTTGTTCTCCTCGGTTTCTTATCTGACGGCGGTCCTTTGTGTCCCTCTCAGCGGGCGGCTTCTCTCAATTAAAACTGAAAGGAGGCGGACACCCTAACCCCCACCTTCCTTCGCAGAATTCTAAGCCTGTCCTCAGCTTCCCCTTCCAACTGCAAATTATCTGCAGGGCTCCAAAAAAGTGCAACAGACACGTATACAACATAACTTTATGGCAGCCAAATCTAAAAGTGATTTATTGTGAGGTTTAAAGCCGAACTCCAGCCGCAAAAACCTTTATATAAATATATTCCTCAAAACCCACAGAGGATATAAATCTACTTTGTGCTCAGTACATTAATTTGCAAACCCAAGAATTACCTTCTAAAAGTAGCAGTGATATCATCACCTGTGCAGAGAGCAGAGCTGTGGGAGGGGCCCAGCAGGCTCCACCTATTACAGACTGCCCCAAGAAAACTACAGGAGGGGGCGGAGACAAGACCAGTCATCCTGCACAAGGAGAAAGAGCAGCAATGACCAATCTTTATTACAGGAAGAAAATTATCACACTGAATTACTACACAGATGTGGAAGAAAGTACACCAGGTTTCAAGTGAGAATCCATTTGACTCTTGTATTTAGACCAGGGGTTGGCAACCCATCGATGGTGACCTTCCCATCGATTGTGTGCAGGTGACGGGGAGACTGAATCACTTCCTTGCCAACCCCAGAACCAATACCCTGTATCTTCCTGTTGCAGCAGCTGAAAGCTGGAGGGAGAGAGAGGAGGGGAAGACAGCTTTCAGCTGCTGCAGTGGGAAAATACAAAGGATCAGTTCTAGTAAATGCCACCCCCACCACCCCTTCTGTCCAGGTTCCCCATCCTCCTGCTGCCCAGACCCCCACTGTGTGCTTCCCCCGGTCCACACCAACCCCCCCACAGCTTACTATGCTTCTGTTTGTGAATGAACAGAAAACTGTGCAGAGCTCTTCATATTCATATTCTGTGCAGATGAGCCTACAGAGCTGGGCATTAAGGACTGTGTTCTCAATCGCTTTGTCTCAAAAGTGGGACATCAGGGGTCTGTTTGGACCCCTGATATTTCACCAAAGCCCCTCAAAATAAGCCTGCTAAAAAAAATTATTTTTCAAATAATAATAATAAAAAATAAAATAAAATACTCACACCATCTACTTGCATACTGACACTGTCCACTGCTCTACTAGTGGGCACTGTACACTTTGAAGGTAGGTCAAGTTTATATTTTACAGTGACATTTGTTTTTTAATATTTTTTTCTAAGTTAACCTTACTATTTAATTAGGCCTTAGGGTGCCAAACCTCCATGATCTTTGATCTCTTTCAGGTTGATCTCCACCTCTCAAAGGTTGCCTATCCCCAATTTATACAATACTTATTAAAATCCCCAGAGGTCAGCTTTAAAAAGGCGAATTCAGGCAATTTTTTATTGATTCTAGCATTATTACTAATTAAATACATTAACGATTATACAAAGTTCATTATGTATTTATTAAAAATATAAAATGACTTACTCAATATATTCTCCCTCCTGTTGTGGCTGATGCCATTATGATTGTGGGCATGTGAAGCCCAATCGATATCTCTTCCTGGTTTGCTTTGGAGAGGTGTAGGCTGAGTAACCAGCCTGCACCTCTAGATTTTGCGCATGGGCGATTCACCAGTGGCCGTAGCGCCGTTTGTTGTAAAGTCGCCATAACAGCCATCAATTAAGTAAGGTCCCACCCCAATGTTATGGCAACATAGATAAACATCTTGGTGCTGTGATCGACCATAAATCGCGTCATTTCCTGTCAGGAAATAATGCGATTTTTGATCACAGTACTGCCCACAGACTTCTGGGAAATCATGACACATCATTTCCCAGGAGCACAGGCTAGGGAGGAAGTGACGAAAGAGCTCCGCAGACCAGGAAGTGGCAGATTAGGAGCCACCACCTAGCAACAGGGAGATTCTGGTAAGTAAAAAAAATAAAAAAAAGATCTTTTAGAGGAGTCCGATTCTGAAAAAATAAAATCAGGGTGGAACTCCGCTTTAATTTAAGATGGAGCATAGACAGGTACTGTAAAAACATATTGGGATTTTAGCTTTCGGGTCTGTGTCCCCTCTAGGCGAGATATAGCCACACTTTCTGTCCTGGTGTCAGACTGCTATGAACATGTGAAAAGTTTTAAAGATTTCTCGCTTTATTCATATAACAAAAAAAATAAAAAATAAATAAAAACATTCTGGCTTTACTTCTTCTTTCATATAACTTTTTCAGTGTAAACAACCTCAACATAGCCATAAATATTTTTTTTTTTTTTAATACTGTGTATTGTAAGATAGCAGGCCATGCACAGATGGATCTGTCATCTCCGCCATGAACCTTGCAAAGCGCTATGTGCTGTCTCCTCCATACAGTCCACCAGAGAATCAATTTTACTGGACTCCATGGGCCTCATATGTCATTCTGCATCCTCTCCCTCATATTTCACACTTAACTGTAACGTATGACCTCAGTGAATTGGCTGCGGATGTCGAGCCCTGCGGAGTGTCATGCACATATGTCAGGTGGAGTCGCGCAGCAGGTGGACATGACAGCAGTAAAGTGATGTCTTGTCCCCCGTAGTGATTACAGATCACAGTCCCCCACACAAGGCCAATAAATTATCGCCTCTTTAAGATTCTAAATTCAACATGCTGTGCCCATAACCAATCCGTTGGTCACATGGTGGTTCCAAATAAGAGGGCCGCTGTTGAGGCAGAGCCGCGTCCATCTATAACTTAGAGCATGTGAGCAGTTCCAGAGAACAGAATGTGACATCCCATCTCTCAATAACAAAATGTTACCAACAAAACGTCCCAGTGCAGCTGCTGCGGGAAACGGTTAATTTCTGCTACACCGCCGCGATCACAGGTGGAGAGCGCCAAGGACCATTTATCAGAATCTCCTGAAATACAATAACCAGGAAAGTGAATAACAGTCCCCATATCTCCTAATCCGTGTTATATGCGAGATACGATCTCACTCTCCACTAATATTGGACAACGCTGGAAAATCTCAGCTGCTGATTGTGTCTCCGATATTATTTGAGGACGCCGCTCGCATTTATACAACATCTCATTTAAGAGCCAAACATGGCCAGCAGTAGGGGAGGGTTCTATAAAAGAGCAACAGTTGGAAAATACTCAGTGTCTATGGAAATAAGTAATTGAAACAGGCAAATTGTGGTCAGGGCAGCCAGCGCACAAGGCAGAGACACAAAAACAGGATTCATTTAGCCCTGGTTCACACTGGGTACGATTTAGTTCGATTTGAGATGCGATTTCACATGTGAAATCGCATCTCAAATCGGCGGCAATTGCCGGCAATGACACCGTCCTAATCGGTGCGACTCCGCACCTGCGGCGCTGCACCGATTTCAAAAAGTAGTTCCTGTACTACTTTTTGCGATTTCAGGACGCGATTTACATTGACATCTGTGCAGAACCCTGCACAAATGTCTTCTAAATCGCGCCGAAATCGGAACTGCCAGAGGGAGTGAAATCGCGCGAGTTCAGCTGAAATCGCGCGATTTCACTTCCGCAGCCCAGTGTGAACCAGGGCTTATACAGAATATCAAGACAAGGAGTGATCAGGGCTGGGGGCATTAGGGCATAATCTTACAAGTTGTGGTAAGTAAGGGTATCATCAGGGCAGGAATGATAGGACAGGCTGTGATCACTGCAGGCTGTATAAGAAAGGCCGTGGTCATAGCAGGCAGTATACTGTATATACTAGAGTATAAGCCGAGTTTTTCAGCAATTTTTTTGGTGCTGAAAATGCCCCCCTCGGCTTATACTCGAGTCACCTTTTTGCGCCTGATTTCCCGGAATTTGGGGACCCGGTACTGGCCGGCCGTAGGTCCCCTGGTCCCCAAACTTGGCACACATATAGCCCCACTCCTCCTCTACAAATGTGCAAAGTTTGTTGTCCAGGGGATCTACGGCCGGGGAGGACCGATTTTTCAAACCGAGCACCCCTTCCATGTTGAATGGTCATTTCTCCAGTGACTTTGGGGACCCGGTACCGGCAGGTCGTAGGTCCCCTGGACCCAGAACTTGGCACACACGTAGCCCCATTCTCTACAAGTGTGAAAAGTTTGTTGTCTGGGGGACCTACGGGTGGGGAGCACCGATTTTCAGTCAGTCACCCCTTCCATAGACTCCCATGTTAAACGTCAGTCTAGTCATGGAAACAGTGAGGCATGGGCACAGTGAGGCATGGACATGGTAAGACATGGGCACAGTGAGGCATGCAGATGGACACCCTAGGGTTATACTCGAGTCAATACGTTTTTTTGTGTTAAAATGATGTGCCTCGGCTTATACTCGAGTCAGCTTATACTCGCGTATATACGGTAATAAGCAGGCTATGGTCAGTCCAGGCAGTATTATAAGATAGGCTGTGATCAGGCTTGACAGCATAAGACATGATGTGGTCAGTGCAGGGAGTTTAGGACATGTGATGGTCATTGCAGGCAGTTAGTGGTCAGGGTGGGGTAATATAAGACTTGCTGAACACTTTCGTCAAAGAAGGCAGCATCATAAGACTGCCTGTGGTCAGGATAGGCAGTATTAGACTGCCTGTGGTCAGGATAGGCAGTATTAGGCCGCGTACACACGAGGGGATATGTCCGCTGAAAACGGTCGGACCGTTTCAGCAGACATCTCCGCTCGTGTGTATGGGCTAGCGGACAGATTTGTCCACCCGACAGATTTCAAAGCAAGCTTTGAAATCTATCCGGTGGGAATCTGTCCGCCCGACATGTCTGCTGGTTAGTACACTTACCAGCAGACATGTCGGCTCCCACCACCGCCGCGCCGCTGCCGAATGAATTCGGCGCATGCGCGGAAGTGTTTTACTTCCTGGTGCGGTGACGTGGCGGTGACGCGGCGGCGTCAACGTCACCGCCGCGTCACCACTACGTCACCGCGCCGTCCGGCGGCGGGGAATTTGATCCGATGGTGTGTACAGAGTCTGCAGCAGCTGAGGGAAGCTCTGATCCCAGCCAAAAAATCGCACAGGTGACAGCTCAGCAAGCAGTACGTCCGCTTCTATTGGACGTTTTGGATCTGATGAACCAGCGGATGCTGAGAAACGCGTCATCCCATTGGCTGGCCCGAGGTTCGACGTCACTTCCGGTCGTACGGCGATAGACTGCGCTTCATGCTGGAACGCATAGCGCGTCCTATCCAGGAAACACAGCTTCTGGATCCCCTGTCGCTTCTTTCAGGCTTCCCCAGGATGGGTCTCCATAACTCCCAAGACTTGGCCAAGTCAGCCTGCCTGCAGATGTAAACGATCGTTGTGACCCTCGACCAGCTGTTAACCCCTGATGTGCCCTTGCTCTCAATTGTTTTGTGAGTAGCCAATTTACTGTTTACAACTTTTTTCACTTCATTAAATCCCTAATTTACTACACTTAGTTTGGCGCATGTCCTTCTTGTCTATATATATTTTTCAGAGTCTGCTTCTGCCTCAGGACTGTGCTGCCACTAGTGTTGCTGGACTAAACATTGAACTTTTGGGACTTTTTATTTTAACCATCTTTTGTATGGTCATTTATTTGGACTATCATTATATGGTCATTTATTATTTTATTTATTTATTATTTTTTTCCCTTTTGATATTGACATGGACCTTATGATCTACTAATTGTTAATTATACTATTAATTCTTTTTGATTGCATTTTTTAAGTCGTGCGCCATCTACCTATATTTTTTAGGCAGTATAAGACTGCCTGTGGTCAGGATAGGCAGTATAAGACTGCCTGTGGTCAGGATAGGCAGTATAAGACTGCCTGTGGTCAGGATAGGCAGTATAAGAC